>VWPU01002578.1:4496-54163 GCA_013398955.1 Callaeas wilsoni | reverse complement strand
CCAGCCTCAGTGATCCTGTGACATTCCAAGGCTGTCGCCTCTCCCCAAAGCCTGCAGCCCAGCTTTCTTTCCACGGGCAGCAGTGGAGGCACAGTGGAACTGAGAAGGCACAGCACAGAGGGAAACTCTGCAGTCTGCTGGTGTGGAAGTCTGATGGTTTAGGTGACATTTGTGTCCCTGCACTCTCTGTCACAGTGCTGCTGTGCTGTAGTTTTATTGGATGTTCCCAGAATGACACTAGGTTTAGGAGGCAGTTTTTAGTCTCCATCCCTGGAAAAGGGGGCAAACTTCTCGGAGATATTTTCTGATAAAGGGAGAAATACAATGGCAGAGTCCCATCATAGCCTGCTGAAGGAAAGTTAGGGGGTATAAATGGATAAAATGTGGGATTTCTGTTGAATTTGCTGACCCAGGCCTCCTGTGCTTGATATTCTGTGTTCCTTGCTCGTAGCTCCCAGGATCCATGGGTTTATTTAGCCTTCAGCTGCAAAAGGAGATGAGATGTTCCTTACTCATTTAAGGACACACTAATAGGATGCACTGTTAACAACATATAATCACTCTAATGAGTATTTTTACATATTCATATTGAAATAAAATAAAATCAAAGAAACCCTGCATAGTTCCCTGGTGGCATGTTTGCTTTCCAGCATGGTGTAAGTGGTGTGGGCTGGCTGGGTCCCAGTCAGTGAGGGGCTGCTGTGTGTTCCCTGCTGGGGCAGAGCACCCCTTGCACTGGTTTGCACCCCAGTGAGGGGGGCTGGCTGGGACCTGTGGATAACTGAGATGGCCCTCCAGAGACTGTGACTTCAAAAACCATGGAAGGTGTGGTTGTCTGTTCTGTGTATGTCCAGAAACACCAAAATCCATGTTTTTGTGGAGTCACCCCAAACATCTCCTGCCTTTATCCCTTTCTGGGTTCCCCTCCAGCCACCTCCTGGGCTTGTACATGTGTGTCATAGCCAGGTAGTCGAGTCTTTCCGTCACCTGTGGCCACCGTTTTTATCCTGTCATCCCAAGTCCATGTGCCATTTGTTTTTCCGCACCTTCGAGGAGGGCTCAGGGTAAGCCTGAGCCAAGGCAGCTGGGCCAGGGGAGGCAGGCTTGCTATAGACAGGATACTGTTCATTTTCCAGGTTTTCTGGGTTTGTGCAGCACGTCCTTAAGGAAGAAAGAGGAGGAGATGAATGCTTTTGAGATGGAATTGTGTTTGGAGTGGGGGTGGGTGTAGTTTTTAAGGAGTTATCCACAATCCAAGATGGCAGGAGTAAGGGAATTGCGTGACTTACTCCACTGTGTTTTACCTGAGCCTCTTGTTCCTGATTGTGCCGAGACAGAAGGGGAGAAGGCTGAAATAAATACAGACAGTGTTTGAGGACACCCAGTTTGTCCTGCTAACCCTCTGCCAGTCTCCTGGGCACAGGGCTGGGGGGAGCTGGAACTGCCTGGGAATGAGGCACCTGGCAGCAGGGAGGAGGAGATGGGGAGTGTGCCACGGACAGCAAAAGGGAGCAGCTCAGCAAAAACAGGGCAGAAAGGAGGGAAAGATTTTGGGGAGACAGAGGTGAGCGCAGAGAAACATTTGCAGCTGAAGGTTTATAGAAATCCTTCCATCTTTTGTTGGTGAAGGAAAGGGAAAACAGTGGTAAGGAGTTCTGATGTGGGGAGAGCATTGCAATAAAGGCAGGGGTGACTGCCAGGGGTTATAGACACAGCCTGGGCAGTGAATTGCAGAGAATGATCCCTATTCCTAGAGCTGGGAAAAAGCATATTCTGTTGCATGTAAGTAGTGTATAGTGATTTTTTTTTTTTTTTTTTTTTTTTGCCTAGCTGTATGCAATTTAACTTTGGCAGAAAGTGCTGGTTGAATACATTGACAGGTTTAATTGCTTTGGCTTGAGTAGGATGAAAGCGAATTTATTTCCCAGTGAGAAAAGCGTTGAAAGGCTGCATGAAAACCTGTCAAAGGAAATTGAAGCGGGGTTGGGGAGTTATCTTTACAGTAAATGGAATTGATAAACATGTCAGTTAAAAGGGGAATTTATTTATAATACTCAGGTTTTGTGGCCAGAAGTCTTTGAGAATTCCATTCACTGGGAAAATGAATTTTATCTGTTCAATTGATTTGCTTTTTCGTAATGCTTGTAGAGCAAGAAATTGTCACAGAGTAAAAAGCTGAAGTAATATTTGTTCTTTTTTTCCAGAACACGTCAGTAATGGAGGATCAGAATGAAGATGAGTCTCCAAAGAAAAATACCCTGTGGCAGGTAGGACTAAGATGGATGTAGGAGAGGTACCAGGATTTTCTATGTTCCTGCTTTTGAGAAATGTCCAAATCTCAGGTCTGCATAATCATCCTTGGATGTCGTTGGCTGTGTCGTCCTAAATTTAACTCAGCCTTCGAGTGAAGGATGATGCCAGTGGATAATCCTCGAGAAATTACCAGTTCTGCTCAGATTCTGTAGTTTGTGCTGACCTTGGAAGGACAATGCTGCGTCAAAGGATCCTTGGGAATAAAGTTCATTTATATTTCTGAGCACGTGACTGTTGCTTAAAAGACAAATTCAACATGGCAAGGACTCGCAACCCATTTGCTCTGAAGAAGTTTGGGAATATTTCAGAGCTGCCAGTTGCTCCCCAGCAGCCCCGTGGCTCCTGAGGGGCTCGGAGGAGCTGGCATCACCCTGAGGCTGTGCTCACTGATTAGCAGTAACTCCTGCCGAGGAGTTCCGGACATCCTGATGTGGAGCTGAAGCTCCCAGGATTTTAATGAGGTGTTCATGTGGATGTCCCAAACATTGACAGGAGCTGTTTTGCAAAAACAAACCAAGCCCTTGATTCTCAGTTTTCATCTACGGACAGCCAGTGCACCACTGACGTAAGGGTCTTGAATTCTTGTGTTAATTAGAGTATTTATGTCCAAGTTTATCTCTTATTTTGACTGCCAGAACATGAGCAAAACATTCGTGGAGACAAGCTGCAATGTGCCCAGGAACCACTGCTTTGAGATGGGAAAGGTAGTTCTAAAAAAGTTAAGTTCCTTGCAGTTTAAATGGTAAGAGGTGTAAGGGAAGAATTCAAGACTTTCAGCGTAAGAAGTAATTTAGGAGGAAAGTCTATGAAAGACTTTGAAAAGTCTTTGAAATTTATCTGATGTAACTCATTTCTTGAAGAACGTGTTTTAAAATTTAGTTTTGATTATTTCTTTGCATCTTCTTACATGTTCTTCCTCGAGAGAGTTCTTATTAAGCTGTTCCTATAGTTTCTATATAAATACCAATATTTAAATATATACTAACATATAAATAATGTTCCTTTTCCAACCCCAGATAAGTAATGGAACTTCATCTGTGATTGTCTCAAGAAAAAGACCATCGGAAGGAAACTACGAAAAGGAAAAAGACTTGTGTATAAAATATTTTGACCAGTGGTCTGAATCAGATCAGGTGGAATTTGTGGAACACCTCATTTCCCGAATGTGTCACTATCAGCATGGACATATTAACTCTTACCTGAAGCCCATGTTACAGCGGGACTTCATCACGGCGCTGCCAGGTAAAGGCAGGGGAAGCTCGCGGCAGCTGCGTGCGGCAAGGCACTGCTCCGGGCTCCTGGGGGAATCCTCCCCGGGAATCCTCCCTGTTTCCACTGTCAAGGCACTGCTCCGGGCTGCGGGCTCCTGGGGGAATCCTCCCCGGGAATCCTCCCCGTTTCCACTGTCAAGGCACTGCTCCGGGCTGCGGGCTCCTGGGGGAATCCTCCCCGGGAAGCCTCCCCGTCTCCAGTGGCGAGGCACGGCTCCGGGCCGCGGGCTCCTGGGGGAATTCTCCGGGAATCCTCCCCGTTTCCACTGTCCCGTAGAGATCCAGTGCTGCTGCTGGTGCAGAGAGGGGCAGCAGGGTGGCCGCATCCCTTCTGTGATTAATTGAACCGGCCACTGGATGCCAGTGTTGTTCCACGTTAAAATAGTTGGACTGGTGTATCCCAAAGAATCTGCTGGAATTGGAACTGAGTTGTCACAAAAGCTGTGTATCTGCAAGCTTTGATCTAAACTCCTTTTTCATACAAACCCCATAGGTACAGAAAATACTACTGCAGAGGTATTTAGTTTAGGAAGTCTTACATTTTAATATTATTCTGAGTTTCTGCTTAGATGAGTGCATCTAGCTTGTCTACTCTTGTTGCTGACCTAAGAGCAAAAACACTTGGGGATTTTTATTGTGTTGTCCAGCCCCGATTCCTCCTTTCAGTTACTCACAGCTTCTTCTGATGCCCAGAAGTGTCAGCCTGTGTTGATATGTTCAGATATGAAATCTGTTCTTACACTTGCTCTATGCATTTTTTCACAAAAATGCACAGCAGCAATAAGTGGATATAGAATCTCTGGGTTGCAATCTGCTGGTAAGTTGTATTTATTTTTCCATTAATTTTTGGAAGAAGCTGTATCTCTGTATTTTTGCTGCTGGGGACAAGGATTCATTTGATTCTTGGAAAGGGAAATGTGTGGACATTGTTTGCAGAGTGGGAGTAGGCCTGGGATGAGCGGTCAGTGTGTTCTGTGTGCCAGTGGCAGCCAGTGGCACAGCTTCCCCCTGCAGGGTGTGAGCAGCCTGTGGTGTTACCCCAGGAGTGCCAGGACAACGCTGAGCACTGAGAGTGGAAGAGGGGGCGAGGCAAAGCCTAGAAGGATTTGGAAACTGTTATTCTTTTGTGCACAGGGACTGTTGAAGGAGAGTCTCTTTAAAGGTTGGTGGTACTGATGCCCTTGTAGCCTTGGTGTGTTTGGGTGCTCTTGTGTGGGGGCATTCCTGGTGTGTGGGGCAGGATCTGCTCCTGTGTCAGGGCTTCCTGGCCTCTGTGGTGCTGCAGTTTCACAAAACCTGGAGAATTCAACTTTTGGAGGTGCTGGGGAGGATTTTGGCTCTTCTTTCAAAAATGGTTGAAAAGAAGTTCATGGAGGGTAATGAGGAACATAGAGCAGGGCACAGGAAATGATGGGGAATTTGTATGTGCTCTATTTTCTTAAAAAGACGAGCTTATAAAATGTGCCAGAGGGCTCTGAAAGCGAGGAGAATCCTTACCCCCAACACCTCTGGTTCACAGGAGTGACTTTATAGAACGCTGAGCTTGTCTGGCCACACAGGAGAACGTGCTCCTGGTTTCCTGGGCACAGCTGTCTCCTGCAGGGACTGTGGCAGTTCCTTCCAGCTTGATCTCAAAATACTGAATGCTGATTTCCTGGGGAGTGCCTGGGATTAACTAGAAATAAAGTGAAGTAGGGAGTCTTGGTGATCACAGAGTCATTAAGGTTGGAAAAGCCCTCCAAGGGCATCGAGTCCAAGCTGTGCCTGGTCCTCACCTTGTCCCCAGCCCAGAGCACCGAGTGCCACCTCCAGGGATGGGCACTCCAAACCTCCCTGGGCAGTTCCAAGGCCTGAGCACCCTTTCCATGGAGAAATTCCTGCTGCTGTCCACCCTGAGCCTCCCCTGGCCCCGCCTGACCCCGTTCCCACCCCTCCTCCCCCCCTCCCCTGGCTGCCGCGCCCGACCCCCCCGGCCGCCCCCTCCTGTCAGGGAGTTGTGCAGCGCCACAAGGTCCCCCCGAGCCTCCTTTGCTCCAGGCTTTCTTTTCTCCCTTTCCCAGCCCTCAGCCTCTCCTCCTAGGACTGACTCTCCAGAACCTTCATGTGCAAGTCTGATCTTCAATTACAATTTTATTTTGTTTGCTTTTGTGCCTCTGGGCCAATACAGAGTTATACAGGTCTTTCATGTTATATATTTCTGCCTAAGAAAATTTTGGGAGCTTTATAAGATGACGCTTGTTTACACCACGTTTGTATATATCAAAATACATCTTTACAACTTCTGTTGCTTTTTTCCAATGTAAATACTGGGAATTGTTCCCATATTCAGCCTTCCTTGAAGGTGCTGTGACGTGCGAAGAACATCTGTCTGAATTTATCCAGCAACTTAATCCGAGCTGATGGAAATCAATGCTGTGTTGGGCTGCAATCACATTAAAGGATAACACTGGAGTACCACTCTCAGGCACGTGGAGGGATTTTTGGGGTCATCCTGTGCAGGGCCAGGAGCTGGAATTGATGATCCTTGTGTGTCCCTTCCAACTCAGGATATTCCATGATGCCTTTTTGAAAGAAGGCTTCACTTGTCTTAAAGAAGTCAAATTCTCTTGTTTCAAACAGTAGTTTTTGCTCGCTGCTGTCCTGACTAATTTTACACCTGTGGGAATGTAGGAAAAATGGAAGAAGACTTGATGGAATCTGACTTTCCTTGTTTTCAGCGACAGAGTGGTAACTGTGGTGTGTTTCCTGATCTAAGTGACTGTTTTGTGTCTAATGTTCATCACATTTAGAGAGCTGACATCCCACATTTGGGTTTCATTTTCCTACAAAGTGACATTTATGCATGGACCTTTGAAATGCTTGTGATTTTTAATTGTTTGAATTCCTTATTGGAACGCAACCAAACCTTCAGCTGGTCCCTCTAATCAACAACAGCTCTTTTTCAGCACTTTCTGTAAAACTGCAAAGACTCTGTAGAGGCATAACAGACAGGTGTCATGTTTTCCTTTGAAAAGTCTACCAATAGATGTTAAATTCATTTTACTTCAGAAAATGAATAGGTTTTAGTACCTATTTCAGAAACTTTCTAAAACAGATCACTGTCTTTTAATGTAAAATAGGGATATGCAGCTATTTCAGGCCTTAACGTGTCTTAAACTTAGTCCTCCGTGTTGTCTGGCATGTCTAGTGGGCCTGTCCTTCGTGTCTGTGCCTTGGACCTGTTCCTGTTATGTTAATTAGGGTAAATATTTCACTTGACATCTCTTGAATGTAGCAATTTAAATCTGTGCACTTCTGCAAGCAGTAAAAGTCTTAAGAATAGATTTGATGGCAGAGCAAAGCATTTGTGTGTGTTCAGTGTGGGACTGTGGAGGCTCTGTGTGTTTGCAGAAGATGCCATTGGCAGATTTTAACATCAGAAAACTGTTTGTGACTCGTTAAAAATCCGGTTTGGACTGTGGTCAGTGTTACATACACAGCATTGTGACAGCTGGGCATCTTGATAAAGAAAGAGCTTTTGCCCAGCAATTCCCGGTTGATCCTTGCAGCTCGGTGAGGTCCTGGGTGGCGGTGGGCAGGCTGCGTGTGCCAGGAGGGCACAGCGGGCACGGCGAGCGGGAGCTGAGTGCAGGAGAAGCGGGCTCAGACACTCCTCAGCCTGGGGTGCCACTGCGAGCAGGAGCCCCAAACAGCCCTGGGGAGAAGTGAGTTTAGTGACAGTGTGCCCTGGAGCCAGCAGGGCCATCCCTGTCCTGGGGACATCAGCCCAGGGAGGGACTGTCCCGCTCTGCTCTGGGCTGGGGCAGCCTCACCTCCAGTGCTGGGGCACTTTGGGTGCCACAACATCAGAGAGAGCCAAAGCTGCTCCAGAGTGTCCAAAGGAGGGAGCCGGGGCTGGGGAAGGGTCTGGAGGGGCCACGCGAGGGGCGGCCGAGGGCACTGGGCTGGTTCAGCTGCAGCAGAGGAGCTGAGGGCAGAGCCCAGGGAAGGAGGGACTGGCTGCAGGGGAGGTTTGGGATGGAGATCAGGGAAAGGGTCACCCCAGAGGGTGCTGGGCACTGCCCAGGCTCCCCAGGGAATGGGCACAGCCCCGAGGCTGCCAGAGCTCCGGGAGGTGTTGGACAGCGCTGCCAGGGGTGCCCAGGGAGGAGTGTTGGGGTGTTGCTCCTGCTCTGTCATGTGTCGTTTTTCTTAATCTGTTTGGACAACTGCATTTAGTCTGGAGAACCTGGGAAAAATCTTTTTAAGAAACGCTATTTCACAAGAAAGAAAACTAAAAGTAGTTGAACATAAGTGGCTGAACACACATTGTGTAACTGAGACATCCCATTAATTTCTAAATAGGAAATCATAAAATCATGGGCTCAGCAATTCTGTGTTTGCCTCCTGGTGGCAGGTGTTGGTGGGGATAGAAGGCAGGCCCTGCTGTGTCCTGTCTGCCACAGGGACAGTCTTCCAAGGACCTCTTTATGGTATGGAAATTGTACCTAAATCAGATTCTTCAGACACTGCTCAAGTGATGTGAGCATTCTTACTCACACAAAGGATTTAAAATGCAACATGGATTTCTAATACTGGGAAGTGCTTATAATAAACTCCACAAGTGTGTGTGCTGGATTCAAACCAGGGAAACCTGAGAGATGCAGCAGCAGTGACTCTGAGGGGTATTTCAAGTTTGATCCTCAAGCTGAGGATCATGAGACATGGTGGTGTTAAGAGAGAATTTTCTGGTTTGGAAGTAGAGAGATTTGAGACCTAGGAGTCATTTGGAAATTACTCCACTTCAGTTATTCAAATCTGTTATTATGGCTGGGGTTGAAAAATGTTTATAAACCCAATTTGCACTGTAGGAGCTTTCACCCTTCTTTAAAGCCTTGTTATAGTTCTCTAAATCACGTAGAATCAATCAATAAATGAATAAGACTTAAATGTATTGATTTCTGCTTTCTGCTGCTGTTCATTTTTATGAAGGCCATGTGAAATTCAGTGTGCAGTAGAGGATTGTATGAACACACTTTTTTCATGCTTTAAAAAAATAACAGTAGTTCCTTTGATTTGTCAGGACTATTTGAAGCCTAAAGTGGGCTGTCATGAGATAAAGTGGAAAATTAAAAAGGTCGTCATCTCCTGGTTTGAAAGATTTTTTTCATGCTTGGCCAAGGGGTGTATGTTACTCATGAAAATGAAGTTATTCAACATCTCAGGTTCAGGGGAGTTTTGTGGAAAGCAAAATTGCAGGTCCTTTGAAATAAGGAACAGACTTAGCAGTGACTTTTTTGGGACCGTTGATGCTGAGGTTGGAATGTGGACAAGAAAAGTTTGGCCGCTATTTTAAATTCAGTGCAAGTTCATTATCTAAGTGGTTTCTGTGCGTGGACCTTTACTCAACAGCAATCCCATTTTTAAGGCAGGCCCCCCTGAGCAGGAGAAGAGGTCTGGGCAAGGGGCAGACACGTGCAGTGTCCCACTGCTTTGTGTCCTCAGAGGTCTGTGCTGGCAGCTCAGCCCGTTTATTCTGGTGCTTATTCGTCCTCCCAGCTCCTGCTTGAGTATCCAGTGCTTTGGAGAAGTGTAGGCTGAGGTAGGAAATCAAACACTGCAGCACAGAGTCCTGGATCACTGGGCCAGACCCCAGTCCTGACATGTTTCTGGGGTGGTGAGTGCATTTCAGACATCAATCCAACCCCACTGTGATCTAAAAGCATCACAGGGGTTGTCAGGCTGATTCTGGGGTCTTTGTAGGGAGTGTCTGTGTGTCCCCAGTCCCCTGGTAATGGGCTCTGAGCAGCTGGTCTGGAGGTGCAGATTATGGAAAGGATTAAATAGGAAAGATGTCCCTGCAGGAAAATGTCTGCAGAATCTCTGCTCACACTTTCCCTGCTCTGTCTGTATTCCTGTGGAGTCCTGTCTCGTGCTGAGTTGAATTCTCTATTCTTACATGTGAGGGAAGTGTCAAAGAATCAATATTTTAACTTTTTATTGCTGCTGCTTAGTAAAGCTGTGCTTGAAGATGACCGTCTTTTGGGATTGTGTGCTCAAGAAGAAAAGGATTCTGTGCCCAGATGTAGCAAAATACTTTCTGCTGCCTCCACTCTACTGAATTTTGGTTTTATTAGAACCACATAGAATGGTTTGGGTTGGAAGGGACCTTAAAGCTCATCTTGTTTCACCCCCCTGCCGTGGGCAGGGACCCCTCCCACTATCCCAGGTTGCTCCAAGCCCCGTCCAGCCTGGCCTTGGGCACTGCCAGGGATCCAGGGGCAGCCACAGCTGCTCTGGGCACCCTGTGCCAGGGCTTCCCACTCTCAGAGGGAAGAATTTCCTCCTTATATCCAATCTAACCCTGCCCTCTGGCAGTTAAAGCATTCCCCCTTGTCCTGGCACTCCAGTTCCTGATGCAGAGTCCCTCTCCAGGTTCCCTGCAGCCCCTTCAGACGCTGGCAGGGGCTCTGAGGTCTCCACACAACCTTGCCTTCTCCAGGGTGAACATTCCCAGCTCTCCCAGCCTGGCTCCATAGGGGAGCTGCTCCAGTCCCTGTAGGAACTTCATGGCCTCCTCTGGACTTGCTCCAAAGTTCCATGTCCTTGTGTTGGGGGCAGCAGAGCTGTGATCCCTGGTCCATCCAGGCGGGCTCCCAGGAGAGCAGAGTGCAGGGGACAGTCCCTCCCTGCACCTGCCCACTCTGCTTTGCTGCACTGCTGTGCTGATTCTCCCTCCAGGGCAGAAGGACAGTCCAACAGGCAGGAAAGACATAAAACCTCGGAGATATTTTGGTGTTTGTGAGTGCACTCAGCTGCAGCTGGTGCCTCTACCAGTGACGGTGTTCTCATGTCGCTGCCGTGCCCCGAAGCTCTGCATTCTCAGGGTGTCTTGCAAGGCTGGTTTGGTTGTTTCTGTGCACTGACTGACTGGTTGCCTTCATTTCTTTGTAGAGCAAGGCTTAGATCACATAGCAGAAAACATCCTTTCCTATCTCGATGCCAGATCCCTGTGTGCAGCAGAGCTGGTGTGTAAGGAGTGGCAGAGAGTCATCTCGGAGGGGATGCTATGGAAGAAGCTCATTGAGAGGATGGTACGCACAGACCCGCTCTGGAAGGGGCTCTCAGAGAGGAGGGGTTGGTAAGTACCTGAACTCACCTGCTGCATTCTCCTTCACAAGTCCCCTCAGAATGAGCTCTGCCCGAAAGGAAGGTTCTGGTGAATGGCTGTTGCTGAGCTCCTGATCTCTGCTGGGACCGGAGCCAAAGCTGCCAGCTCCCCTTTCTGTTCTGGCTTTGTCCCTGTCCCCGTCTGTCACCACGTTCTTCCTTGCTCAAGTCTGTGTGCGGATTTGGGATTCCTATTTTGCAGGGAGAGCTATCAATTCCATCAGCTCACAAAAAACAGTGGCAGCACATTTGTAGGGCTTTTTCTCAAGTATTTCCAATTCAACTTTTTTTTTTTTTCCTTAAAATGTAAAATAGCAGCTTGGGCTGCAGAAGCCTCTCAAAAAGAAACCCTTGCTGTTTGTGGCAGTGGAGTTTTCCTGTCCTTTCCAAGTTTCTGGAGAGCTGTTCCATTTCAGAAACGTGTTTCCCTGTGCTCTCTAGTGGTGTGCCTGAGCAAAGGCATGTACAGAGCAAGGGGATGGCACCCTGCTGCCTGGAAACCTTGTGGAGCCCGGAATCAGAACTGGAAAACACTTGTTATCTTTTTAACCTTGGACATTTTAAATATTTGTCAAATCGCAAAGTCACAAGGCTTGTAACAGTGATACTAAAAATTCTTCCAAGTATTTTTGAGAATGTGTGCTGAGGGTTTGTTCTGGGCAGGCTTTGCATTCCTGTGAAGTTTGGATTCTTTGTGGTACACTGAAAACTGTGTTTCTCCTTCTTTCTAGGGATCAGTACCTGTTTAAAAACAGACCAACAGATGGGCCCCCCAATTCGTTTTACAGGTCCTTATACCCAAAGATAATCCAGGATATAGAGGTAGGTGTTCTGATCTCTCTTACCTGCAGGACAGATAATGGTGCTGATTTTGGGGTTCCAAAGGTGTGAATGTTGGAGCAATGAATCTGTGTCACTGCTGCTCTTGGGGTGATCTAAAAACACCCTCAGGACCTCCCTGCCACAGCAGGTGCATTGGTTTAGGTGTTAACACCATCCTTTTTGCATTTAAGGAGTTTTGGAACTCTTCTGGGACTCTGGATTTTAATAAAATAGCAGGTTTGGGACACAGGACTCCAAGATAATTCCATGTACTGCTGAATGTTCAGTATGATGGTCACACTCACTTGGAAGGTGACCTGAGGTTGATGCCTTAAACACCAGTTATTTAAAATATAACTTACTACTTCTAAAGCAGTGACTTGCAAATACAGCTTTGGTCCCCATATGGGATTTTTCCTCCCTCCAGGGGTTTGATGAGAACAATAATCAGTCCTATGATGATGAACTCACAGGGGCATCAGTGGTAAAGAAGCTTCAGATATCTTTTGCTTATCTTATTTTGAGATTTACAGAGCTGAGCTTGCTTGGTGGTTTTGAAATATTTCTGATAAATCAGGATCATCCCAGTGTCCTGCCAGCAGGAGAAAATGTGTCTTGCTCTGTTTGCTGTACCCACCACAAAGCTCTGAAGTTACACCACAGACTGTCATGGATTTATTTCAGGATGGGAAATTATTGGTCTGAAATTCATTAGTGGGGAAATGTGTTTTGATGTTGAAGACAGATGTGAACAAATGGAATCACTCTGCAGAGTGGCAAAAGGCAATTTGTGCTGCTTGGCACTCAGGAAACAAAATTATCCTGAACTCGGAACCCAGCTGTAGAATGGTTCTGCTGGAAGCCATAATGTACTTTCCAAATACCTTTTCATAAACCCTGCTACATCATTTATAGACATTTAAAGATAAAGAAGTGAGCATGAAATGCACCCTAGGCAAAATATGACCAAACTTGATATTTACCTGGGAGCTGAATGATCCTCTTTGTTATTTGAGGGGAGATGTATTTTCCCTGTAGGGAATGAGAGTGATACTGCAATGATAAGAAGCCTGTGGGATTAAGAGCTTTTAGTGTGATATTTTCTTGCTTTCTGCACATTTCAGCCTAGTTCTGTAAAGAAAATGGGCAAAAAGCAGCATGAAAACCTTTGCATAGCACCCTAAAACGGTTTGGCCTTACTGTAACTCACACTTCTCATGTTATTCTTCTGAAACTCATTTGTATAAGTGGAATATTTCTGTAGGCATTGTTGTTAATAGAGGTGGAAGGACTCCTTGCAGGTGTTCTGAGGGCTTTCTAACGCCTTTTGAATTATCCCAATCTGCTCTTTAATGCTTTGATTCTTGGGGTTGCTGTAGATTTGCTTTCTGATGCACAGAAACAAAGCTCCTGAACTGAATGCTTCTTGCTAGGATGAAGCAAGTAGAAAAAACCCAGACCCCTCATACTTCTCTCATCCCCAATATCAATAATAAATATGAAAAAATTGTCAGACTTTGAATAGTTGAGAGTGGGAAAAGAGTAGGTAATTGAAGATGTATTGCAGTAATGAGTGTGTTTCTTTAAAAAACTTGCTAAATTTCATTAAATGAACAATAACTTAAACCTCAGATGAGGAGATAAATTTGCGCCGCGCAGCCTGGTGACAGGAGCTCACCCATTCAGAGTGGTTACAGAGCACCTTGGTGCTGGCAAGGCGAGAGACCCAGATTTCCGAGCCTCCTCTGGAGCTGAGGTTTCTTTGCGTTTGGGCTCGTGGCTGTTTGTTTTCCGTTCGGTGAGGCTCAGGTGGCTGCTGCGGGCTGTGAGGAGTCAGGGCCTGTCCCTGGCTGTGGGGTGGGGCTGGAGCCCCTCCTCAGGCACGGGAACAGCGCCTGAGCAGCGAGCTGGGAATGAGCACGGGGCGAACTGGGAGCTGCTGCCGTGGGTTCTGCCCAGTCCGAGCTGCCTGGCAGCCCAGCGGCTGCTGCGTGTGCCTCCTGCGCTCTCCATCTCCTGCTTGTATCCTAAGGCTGTTAAATATTCCTGGCCACGCCGGGACTCCCGGCTCGGGTGGAGTAGGGAAGCGGGATCAGGGCTGTGAGGGAACATTCCAGTAGGTCTCTGCCTTCCCTTCCACACTTGGCTGCAAACCCAGGAAGAAGCTGAGTCCTCAGTGGCTGTCAGTCACTTGGGGTAGAATTGAAGGTGTTGGCTGTTGGGGAAGATGAAACGGGAAAGCCTTATAAATAGGATTGCCTGGCAAAAGATGCTGAGAATAGGGAAACTATAAGTGAGATTGAAATGAAAGCAAGCTTTGAGATACCAAGCCTTAGTTACTGAACAACTGGAAAACAATGGGATGGCCGGCAGAAGGTAATCCCCTCTCTGTTGAACAATCCCCTCTGCCTGCAGACAGCTCCAAGGGTCAGAGCAGACCCTGCTGGCTTGGCAGCAGGGGTCCAGAGAGGAGTTGCTAGAGTTTAAAATGTAACGCAGTATGGTAATGGAACAATTCTTATAGGCTGTATGTAAATGCTATAGGATGTGTATCTTGTACTAGATTGGTTAATGGAAATTAGAATATTCAACACAGCAGAAGATTTATTGTATTGTAAACAAGAACCTCGCTCTCTTTTCCCTCTCCTTTTACTACTTCCACTACTTCCACTACTTCCCCTTGCCCTTACTCTCTCTTGCTCTTACCTTTGCTTCTCTTGCTCTCTCACTTTTCTGGCCTGCTCCGAGCTGCAGCTGGCAGCTCCAAGCAGAGCCACTGTACCCACGTCCTTCATAATAAACTCCATGCTCTAAGACCCAACCTCAGAGATCTCTGGTCTGTAGCCGTCCTGACTGTCCTAAAACCACCCAGGAACTCCCTACAGCTGGCGGTGACCTCCACGCCATGCACGGCCCGTGGGCGCTCGGGCAGTGCCGCAAACCCGGCATCAGCAGCACCTGTCAGCTCTGAGCTCCTGCCTCCGCGCTTCCCCGGAGCAGGAGCGGGGGCAGCCTCTCTGCCCAGAGCCGGGAAGGAAACGCGTCTTGGTGCAGCCCTGCGGAGCGGAGCAGCCTGGGTTTGAAGAGCAGCGGTGGATTCCAGGGTCAGCAGTGCTCCGTTGGCAGGGCCAGCCCACCTCCCCCTCCCGGCCCTCGGAACTGCCGGGCCGCGGGGAAGGCAGGAGGGCAGGAGGGCAGGACGGGGGGATTGTGCCACAGCAGATTTTTGCCTGCTTACCTATTCCCTCCAAGCCCTCTGAAATATTGCAGTTTGCCAGGCCTCTGACATGGAGTGGGGTTGGTGTTTATGCTAATAGTCAAGGGCCCAATAATTCTTCACCTTCCAAAAGTCTATTAGAATTTTTCAAATAAATCACCCTTTTAAGTACTTTTCACAAATTGCTTCCCTAAAGGGCTGTCAAAAGAAGCTTTTAACACTGTTTAAAATGTAGAAAGTGAGTACCAATAACAACCAAACTTAGCTTTAAGATTAACTTTTTCCTCCTCTTCGTTTTTTTAAGCCTGAAGTTGCTCTTCCACCGTTTTGTACTTTCCCCATTTTTCCATGTTTCACGGTGAAGTGCAGAAGCTCTTAAATAAGACTTTCATCTTAGCTGCGATGAAGAATTTTTTGTCTCTGAATACCAAAATGTTTTTTCTTCAAATATTTGCCCAGATCTTTAATAAGATCTTTCTGTTTCTGTCAGAGGGTCAGTTTAGGGAGCCGTATTAGCATTTATAGAATTATATAACTGTTGTTAAAAACAAACCCAAAGGATTTGATTTTTTAACACAGTAAAATATATTTGATGTAGGACAAAAATCTTATCATTTGGTATTATACCACAAAGATTAACCAAATTCTGCTAGATTGTTTCCAAAGGTGAGAGTTAGGAATTTACCGCAGCTAAATTGGGTTGTGGGCAGAGATAAGCTCAAAGCAGAATGTGCTCTCTGACTGTCAGAATTTGAAAAATAATCCCAAACCTGAATTAACAATTGCAAAGAAAAATGAAGAATGATAAACAGCAAATTTGAATTCTTTCCCTTGGGTTCTTCTTGCGCTGTGGGTCAGAAGTTCACGCAACCACAAAGTGGTGGTAGCTGAAGGTAACGCGGGCAGGGGTTTGGCAGAGGGAGCTTCCCTTGCCTCTCCAGAAGTGTGGTGGTGCCAGTGTCTGTTTATTTCACGCCAGACACATTTTAGGAACATAATGTCACTTCTGAAGTCATTGGGTTTGAAAATAAGATGACATTTAGAGATCTGAAACCAAATTCTTGGAAAGAGATTGTTACTCCCCACCTCTACTGTGAAGCCAAATATTTAATTAGGTTTCATTTCACAAGAGGTGGTCCAGTCCTTCTAAACGTCTCCAAGTCACATGTTGGACTGCTAGGGTTCTTTAGGAGCTTTTTTTAAAAGGGAAAACCTTTTTGCATTTGGACTTGAGGGCTTATCCAAGAAAACTGGACTTAGAGACCTTGGTTGTGGAGAGCCCCTGGCTGGTGCCGATGTCCTGTGCGGGGTCGGCTGTTCCAGGGGGGCCCTGCCACAGGCACAGTGCCAGGCTGGGGAGTTCAGTCCTGCTGATTCCAGAACCCCAAGTCCCTGGAATTGTTCCATATTGTTTGGGAAGCTTGGCCAACTATTGTGTTGTCCCCTCAGGATTAGCACAAGTATCTATTTCTGGTGATGAGTTGAGAAGACTTTATTTCATAAATGTTCTCCTTATCTGGAGGCACATGGCGAGTGCCCTCAGGTCGTTTCCATGGAGACTTGGGTCCACCTAATTAAGATGAGAATTAAAATGTGGTTTTTCCGAAGACTTCAGGAAAATGTGGTGCCAGGCCATCAGAGAATCACTCTGTGTTCTTCTGATTTCTGAAAAAGTTCAGATTTTAGGACTGGAACTGAAATTTTAAAGCCTTGGGACAATTTGCAAAGGGGAAAAAGTCGGTTCTTGCCCTAAGTCCCTGCCAGCATTGGGAGATGGTAAGTTATGAAAGTTGCAGGGTATAATTTCTGAGGGAAATGGATTTGTTTAGTACTGCTCTAATTACGATGCTGGAGAAATTTTATGTGCATGTGTGGGGAGAATCTGGTCAGCATTATATGCCTAGAAATATTTTCAGCCAGCCTTTGAAATCTCTATTCCACAGGCACTTTCCAAAAAGCATTTCTTAAAAATGAAGCTGGCCAAGGAAAGAGGAGGCTTTGGAGCAGGAGGGACCAAGTTCTTGTGGTGCATGGCACAGATTCCACTCCTCACTCTCTCCTCTGAGCAGGGCAGAACTCCCCTTCCAGCTGCCCCGGCCACGGGGTGGGGCCCTGGCTTGGCTGCTTTGGTTCCCTTTGCCCACGTCACTCCTGCTATTTAACACAGATGGGCTGGAGAGCAGCCCCTGGAGAGGGACCTGGGGCTCCTGCTCCGTGGCCAGGTGGATCTGAGCCAGCAGGGACATCCCTGTCCTGGGGACATCAGCCCAGGGAGGGACTGTCCCGCTCTGCTCTGGGCTGGGGCAGCCTCACCTCCAGTGCTGGGGCACTTTGGGTGCCACAACATCAGAGAGAGCCAAAGCTGCTCCAGAGTGTCCAAAGGAGGGAGCCGGGGCTGGGGAAGGGTCTGGAGGGGCCACGCGAGGGGCGGCCGAGGGCACTGGGCTGGTTCAGCTGCAGCAGAGGAGCTGAGGGCAGAGCTCAGGGAAGGAGGGAATGGCTGCAGGGGGAGGTTTGGGATGGAGATCAGGGAAAGGGTCTAACAGCATTTTGACACTTGGAGAGCACACTGTCTTTTCCTCAGGCTTGATTCCATGGTCAGTATTACGCTGTCAGCTTTCTCCCAGAGTCATTCCTGTATTCCTTGTTTGTCAGTGGGCTTTGATGCCGTTTCTCCAAGTCTGCTGTTCCTCTGTAAGGCATCAGCATATTCCACTGCCCAGGCTGATCTCACTCAGCATTGCAAGGTCGATCTGTGCTTTTAAAGTGGGGCTGTAGAAGGGGAGCAGCAAAGCTGCAGCGAGGGACAGAGCACAGGCATGGCTGTGCTTGGTGGCCTTGGAGCAGCTCCATGCTTAGAGCATCCGTCCCCTGCAGAGTGTCACCCTCCTCAGTCTGCATTGCCACACCTGGATCTTACCTAAGCGGCTGCAAACATCGGGAACCTTTGGTCTTGAACTCTGCTGAGAAACTTGCTGGGAAAAGCTTCTGTTTCCTTTTGCTCTGGAGTTGTTTGGATTTTGGGACTTTGCTGGTTATGCTTTGCTGAGTCCAGCCAGAAAGGCACTTCTCTGCAGAGTCCTGGGGAGCAGCCCGAGCCCTCGAGGTCATGAACATCTCGTAGCCTTCCTTCTTCAGGCTGATGCAGACACTGCAAAAGCCCTTTGCCCCGACTGTCTATCAACAGTTTGGAGCCCCAGCAGTGAATTCCAGAGTCAAGCTGGGATCTGGGGAATCCTTCTTCAAGGACTTGATGCTGGTTTTTCCCCCTAATAGACTTCAGAGAGTCCAGGAGAGGAAAGACCTCAAAGGTGCAGAGAACCTCGTGCCATGGCCAATCTGTCATTTTGTCTTTGCTTATCAAACCCCTCTTAACTTCATCATGAATGAATTATTAAGCCCTCTCTACCCTGGTGACATAAGTTCATTTACTTGTGCCTTCCCTCTGCTATGGTCAGGAGGGATTTTCCTTTTTCCCTTTGAAGAAAGCATGAGAAGAACAAAGGGTTGGATTTTCATGGCCTAATGCGTCAGGAGAAATCCCTACATACGTAACCAATGTGGATGTTCCTTTTGCTTTTTCCTGCCCCACTTGTCCTGCAGGAGAATTGTGTATTCATAGGGAACAGAAACTCCTTGGTTTATGGGATTAAGATAAACCCACTTACTCTGCAATAACATTCACAAGGATAAAAATGCAATTGTTAGCCAAGGAGCTGAACATAGTGTACATTATCCAATGGTAAAAAAACCCCTGTTCCTAGTAGATGATCCTTAACGCTTCCAATGTATAGTTGATGTTCCAGCTGTTAATGCAGATGAATTGCATTTTTTTCACTGTGCATCTTTGCACCAGTGAATATATTCTGGCATGGCCAAGGCTTGGCTATACCTCTACATCTTGGACTATTTTCTGTTTGTACTGTTCTCACTAAATGCCTTTTTTCTTTCAGTCCATTTGTGCACCACTTCAGCTGCCAAATGGCTTTCCTGCTGTGGCAAATGCTTGGTCTGTATCCCTTGTATGTCCAGATTTTGTTGGTTGTGCAGCATTTGTGAGCTCCTCGCTGCTGTTGCTCTGGTGAGCTTTTAGGAGAGTGTGAGAAACTGTGGGTGTGAACTCAGGAGACAGCATTCTGCTTTTAACTGGGAAACCCGAGTTCAGAGGCAGAGGAGACGTTTGAGGGGATCTGTAGAAAATTCAGTAGTGGGTGTTGGATATCTTGGTGTTGGTTTGGAACCGTAACTACTCAAATATCAGCCCTGACTCCCTGATGCTTGTCAGAGTCCATAAGCACAGTGATCTCCTCGCCCCTTGGACCTGCTGTCCTCCCTGCTCGGGGTATCCAGTTAGGATATCTCCTGGCAGGAGGGTGCAGATGAAGACTTCCACTCCCTGCACCATGGATCAACAACCAGAAATTCCCTACAGCAGAAGCTTTCATGTGGTTGCCAGTTCTGCATTAACCATGTTCCTCTCGGAGGGTCCTCCAGTTGCCCACCCACTCAGTCTGTTCAGTCATCCCAAATGTTATTTCTCTGGATGTGCACATCTGGTTTCACTCTGCTGCCCAGGGAAGTGCTGCTGTACATTCTGTGTGTCGTGGCTGCTTTCCCAGCATCCCAAGAATTAAGGCAGCGTGAGGGGATTTTACAAGTTCTCCAAAAACAGGCACTGTTTTCCCACAGTAGCCACATCACATAATGGCTACATGGAATGACATCTACTGACAGAACTAAAATGTGCACCTGTATGTGACTTACTGCCCTCACAGAGATACACGAGAGTTTAGTTTCCTTTATCTGGAGCCAGCATTCTCTTGTGGGAGCAGCTGAAGTAGCTTCCTGTAGTGAACCTGTGAGAATTGGGGCAGCTCGTGTCCCGAGTGCCTGGTGAGCAACCTTCCCTGCGTGCTGCTCTGTTTGGGAAGCTGTGACCAGCAGCATTTCTGGTCTGTGGGGTTCCCGGTGTGTTCTGGAGCTGTTGGGAGCGGCTGCCACAGGAAGCTGAAGTGTGGAAGTGCTCACGGGGTGTTTGAGCACTCACAGCTCCTCTGGCACGTGCTTGGTGCAACTGCTTGGTGCAGACCTTTCCAAGAACAGGGCTTTGGGGAGGCTCTCCCTTAAGACTACTCAGAACTGAATATCTGAACATAAATAGTTTCTAAAACTATTTAAATTGGCTGACTGGGATCTCTGATGCTTTATCTCCTGTGGCTCCAGTGTTACTATTGCACATTTAACTCTGCTGCCTTCAGATCTATAATTATATTGGTTCCTGCTGTTAATGCCTGCAATCCTCTCCTGTTTCTGAGGGTCAGAGGAGCTGATGAGCTGCAGTCCTGCCCTCCTAGCCCAGACGAGATAAAGCTTGGGAAGTGCCTGTCCTTCCCCCTCCAGCCCTGCATTCCGTGCTGAGCAAGGAGGGTGATGAGCTGGGCTGTTCCCTCCAAGGCTGACCAGAGCAGTGTCAGGTTTGAGCCCAGTTCCCAGTGTGACAATCAGGAAGGCTGATCCCAAACTGACACCCTCACTATCCTGATTTCGTTGGCTTCCCCACCAAACTGGGAGGGAATGACGGGGATGAGTGGTCTGTCAACTGCTCCTCTAGAAGGATCTCTTAGTATTTATGATTACACAAATTCCTGAGGCACATCAGGTTTGTATTAGGACTGATTATAATTCTCTCCAAATTCCACAATGGGAGATAATTGAAGGAGCAAACACGTGGAAAACAAAGTGGAAAGTCAGTTTTCCCTTGAAGCAGACCTGTTTTCCTAGAATTGGGATGTCACAGTCGCACTCCGCTTCGGTCTTTAGTGAGGGCTCAGTCAGTTTTAGTCTGGGAGGAGCTGCAGAGGTGCCTGCTACTGCTTTGGAAGTTAGGATTATATAATAAATATGCTTTTCCAAGCAAACTGACAGTCTGTCAGCTTCTCCCCAGGTTTCCATGCAGTATTTGAGGAGAATCCCAGGGAAAGAGCTGAACAGATGGCCTGTTCTGGTGAATGCATCCCAGCCTGCCCAGGTGCTGCAGGTGTTGGCCTGGAGTTCTGGGCACGTATTCTGTGTGTGCTGTGTTAGGATCTTCCTGTCCAAAACCCCACATTTGTTTGAATCCAGCATTGGTTTTCCAACAAGGAATAAAGCTGATTAAGACCTGAAAATCATGCTGGTTCTGCTGTGAAATAGTTTGCAGCTTTTTAAGCTGTGTCAGGTCTCTTTCCTTAAAAATACCTCTCAGAATCAAAATGATGAGAATTACCCTCTGACAGATTTTAAGTGAGGGGAGGAAAGCAAGTTTGGGTTATTTGAAACCTTATAGTTCTGTTGAGCTTTATTTTTATCAGGGTTTTAGGTACTTTCAGGAGTGTTTCGTATCTCAAAATGCCTTTCCAAGGTGTGTAACTACAATTAATGGCTGCTATGGCTGGGTAGGGGAAGGGAAGGCCCAGGAAATCCCTTCACCTGTGTGTTGGACTGGACATGGCACCTTGTGAGCTCCTGGGCTCATCTTTGCTGCTTTTGTTGGTTGGTCGCATAAATATGGGGGGAGCCAAAGAGTTGTGGAATGTATCTCTGTAATGGCTCCTTGGGAAATTCTCATTACGGTTGGTTGACCATGATTTCCTCCATAAACACAGCCTTTGTCATCGCAAATTACAGAAGCGCTAATTGTGATTCATTGTGGTTTGTGCGTATTGGGAGCAGGAGGAGAGATTTGTTTTGTGTCCTGCAGATTCAAGGATGCTGTGTGTAAAAGGGGGAAGCTGGGGGGTGTGGGACAGTCCTGCCCCAGCCTCAGGCCCAACTCCTGTTTTTGCCCTCTGGCCAGACTATAGAATCCAACTGGAGGTGTGGGAGGCACAACTTGCAAAGGATCCAGTGCCGCTCCGAGAACAGCAAAGGGGTCTACTGTTTACAGTATGATGATGAGAAGATCATCAGTGGCCTACGAGATAACTCCATTAAGGTGAGCACGTCCCTTTGTCCTTTCCCTGGAGGTGAGTGGGGTCCTGCCCTGGAAGCTGCCTGTGCTTCCGTGGTGTCTCTTGCTGGGACAGTGTCTGTGTGTGGTTGGTGAGGGTGGGGTGTCTGGCCTGGCAGAGTTCTCACCTTCCCTCTGCTCCTGGGGGCACTGCCAGCCAGGGATCACTTCTGACTGCAGAGATGTGCCCTGAAATCAGTGTTCCCACAGGAGGGGAGAGGTCTCTGTGTGCCACTGTCCTCGGCTGTGGCTGTTTCATTGCCAGGACTTTGCTTCCATGCTCATCCTCCCTGGCACTTCCTTTGGCCAGGCAGGATTTGATCTCCTCATGGTGGTTGGTTTTTTCACTGTTCTCTCAAAAACTTGCATCAAGACTTCCTTAAGCTAAAGGGAAGGACAAGGCCCACTGATGGGACAGGCTCACTGCTCATGGAGTCCCTCTTTCCTCCTTTCTTCGCAGCTGTGACAATGTTCAGGTCTTGGATCCGTGTTCTTGATGTTGGTAGACCATTTACCCTTCTTGTTTTTAACAGATTTGGGACAAAACAAGCTTGGAATGTTTGAAAGTATTAACGGGACATACTGGCTCAGTTCTTTGTCTGCAATATGATGAAAGAGTTATTGTAACTGGATCTTCAGATTCTACAGTGAGGTGAGTGTTAAGTTCTTGCACAAAAATAATTTGAGTATCAGGGCTGGGAATATTTTCAGTAGTCTCTAAATATCAGAAAACATCCCTAAAATGAATATGATATTTGTATTCCAGAAGCAAGATACTCATACTTGGCAAAGCATCATATTAAATAAATTTTTTTCCAAATCTATTTTGTTCTTTTAGCCTTAGGAATTTTGAAGGAATATGACCTGAGGGATTCAGGGCGTATCCTGAAGTTTTGGAGTGGCCAATGGCCAGCTATACAATAATTTCCTCAGTTAGGGTTTCTTGTGCTGCCCTCTGACACTTGTAGTTGTGGCTGTTGCTGAGAGGGTGTTCAGTACACGAGGAGCGCTGCCTGACTGCAGCTCTGCTGGCACTGGGGACACTTCCAGCACCCATCTTCCTGCCTTCCCGCAGCCCTGCCGGGGTTAGCCAGGCAGAGCCCTCCCTTGGACCCTGGGGCAGGCTTGTGCGTGTTCGTACCCTCCCGCGACATAAAACCGTTCTCTCCCGCAGAGTCTGGGATGTAAACACGGGGGAAGTTCTGAACACGCTGATCCACCACAACGAGGCCGTGCTGCACCTGAGGTTCAGCAACGGGCTGATGGTGACGTGCTCCAAGGACAGGTCCATCGCCGTGTGGGACATGGCCTCCCCCACGGACATCACCCTGCGCCGCGTCCTGGTGGGACACCGGGCTGCCGTCAACGTGGTGGACTTCGATGACAAGTACATCGTGTCAGCCTCGGGGGACAGGACCATCAAGGTAAGGGCAGAGCTCTGCTCCAGGGCTGTGTGGCTCCCCAGGAAAGCCTGGGAGCAGCTGAGGGATTCGGGAGCAGTTCTGGCCCTGTGCCTTTCTGGTGTCTCTCAGCGAGCAGCATCCTCTTGCTGGCTCTGGGTGACTTCGGGCACACAGCTGCGCTGGAATATTTTCGTGGCTTCTGCTGTACAACTGCAGAAAAGCAAAGCCCGTTTGCTGTTTGAACTCTTAGTCTCGAGATCAGTTGCTTTGTTAAATGTGGCACATCCTGTGCCTTTTTCCAGTGGTATTTTTAATTTCACTTGGCAGTTCCATCCAGACATGAAATTCCTCAGCAGTGCCTTTCCTCACCACGCCTTCCCAGCAGCTCAGCCAGGCTGTGCCATGTTTGAAGGATTCAGGGGCTGGATTTGAAGGCTGTTACATACCAGAAGATTTGAGTTACCCAGAGTGCACTAATATAACAAAGGCATTTCCACCCTGCCCTCTCTGAACCAGAGCTGCCTTAGCCTGGGCCAAGAAGTTCTTGGCAGTTCCATGTCCAAATCTCTGCCAGAGATCCTTCTGCACTCTGTGTTGGAAAATGAGCCACTTGATACTCTGCATTACATCTTCAACTACAGTTCATTAAAAAGGGGCAAAGTTGATTGAATCCTTCAATGTTAAGACCAAGCTTAAAGGCCACATTTGGACTTTCTCTTACTAAGAGCTTCGTAGAAATTTCTTTGGTTAAAAAATGGGAGGGTTTTTTGTGTGTTTGATAACTCCAGTTTTAAAAATGATTTCTTAACTTTCCAAGTGAAATCAAGGTTTTGAAATCATCTGGAGCAGTCTCTGCCACCTGAAAATATTTTAGAGACAACCCCCAGCTCTTCTCAGTGCCATAGCAGTGCCTGTGGCTCCGTCCCTGCCGGGTCCCCACTGGTGCCGGGGCCCTGCTCTTTGCCTCTGAAGATGCTCTGTGGGTTTTCACTCCTCCGTGCAGCAGAGCTCAGCTTCAGGCCTCTCTGTCTGTGCATTCGTAGTGGCTTCTCCTGCAGTGCAGAAGCCTCGTTTGGTGCGGCTCTCAGGGGAGTTTGTCCCGTGTCCCCAGGTGTGGAGCACCAGCACGTGCGAGTTTGTGCGGACCCTGAACGGGCACAAGCGCGGCATCGCCTGCCTGCAGTACCGCGACCGCCTCGTGGTCAGCGGCTCCTCGGACAACACCATCAGGTGGGTGCCGCGAGCTGCTGGCCCCGTGTGACGGGGTCCTTTTGTCCTGAAAGCAGGATTTCCCTGAACTCGGATGCTGCAGAACTCCCTCGGCATGGCTTGCCGCTGGAGCAGATGGTTTATGAGTGGGACTCACCTCAGTGTGGGAGTAAACATTCCACAGCCCCTTGAAAGGGTGGAACATTGGGGTTTCAGAGTGAAAAACCTCTGCTGTGTCACCTTGTCTTCTCCTGGGAGAGATGGGGAAGACGTTGCTCCCTGGTTTTCTTATTTCCTGAACCTCTAGTCAATGGTTCACAGAGGATTTAAGAGTGTGGTAGAATTTCCCAGAATAACACATAGCTGAGTTTTATTTGCATGTGATTTTAAATGATTACGTTAATTTTGTGTATGTACTGCAGCTTCTCTGAATGGCACACCTTTTTAAGCAAATTACATGGTACCTCCCACAGCAAACCAGGCAGTAGATGCTTAACCCTGGGTGTGGGAATCAGCCTTTCTCCTGTGTTCTCCCCAGGCTCTGGGACATTGAATGTGGTGCCTGTTTAAGAGTATTAGAAGGCCACGAAGAGCTGGTTCGGTGCATCAGGTTCGACAACAAGAGGATTGTTAGTGGAGCCTACGATGGGTAGGTTTGAAAGCAGTTCCCAAAATTTTGCCTTTCTTTTGTGGGGCTTCAGACCATTTCCGTGGGGCTGAGGGCAGGACCCCCCTCCATGAGCACCTCTGGCTTGCTCAGTGTCTGCAGTGCGTTGTGGATTCATGGCAGTTACATCCATAGCCAAAGTCTGCATTTCTTTCTCTGCCCAGAGAGTTACTGAAAACAAATCTGGACCTGGGTTTGTCTGTAGCCTTTTATTTGGGGTCAGCGTCTGCCAGGGGTTGGTGGGCTCAGCTTCATTCCCACATTCCAGAGGGGACTGTGTGTGCATTGTCAGCTTGTCTGTCACAACCGTCACAGAGCCATCACTGGAATGGCTGCTACAAAGGACACAAAACTACCTGGCTTTCACAAGCTTGGCCATTAGTGTTTCTCACAATGTGCTTGGTCCTGAGGAAGTAGCTACAGGGAAAACCTGGCAAGCTTTCCAGGGCTTTGGATATTATTTTCTATGTTTTCGTAATGATTTTCTTCTCTTACTTTTAGCAAAATTAAAGTTTGGGACTTGCAAGCTGCCCTTGACCCTCGTGCCCCAGCAAGTACGTTATGCTTACGTACATTAGTGGTAAGTAAAAATTAATTAATTTGGGGTTGTCTGGGGTGTTGTAGTGCATTATTGTGGGATAGGTGGGAATGTCAGGATGGTTTATGAAGTCTAGAGTGCTTAAGATGGAAGAAAAACTTATCATATCCTGAATGATTTGCATCTGAGCTTAAATGAAAGATCAAGTTTTTCTTGATTCTCAGATACTCTTAAAAGAAAAAGAAATCATTATGATACTGTATCAGATCACTCTGGTTGTTGGTATGTTTCCCTAATATCACTGCAGGGCTGGTTTTAAATTTCCTCTTATTAAAAAAGGGGCAAGAATCTTGTGAGCCTTTCCCAAACTTTTCTCCTAACCCTTGACTTTGGAAGGAAGAGCTGGGAAGGGAGTCTGAGTCCAACAGATTGCCACAGGAACTCTCAGCCCACCAGAGGACTGTCACATTTAAGGCTTAAGTTGCTTAAGTTATATTTTTCTTTGTAATGAGGGGCTTGGCTTATGATAGCAGACTTAATTAAAAATAGATGGGGGAAGGAATTCCTTGTTCTTTTCACCCAAATGTGTATGGAATTTTACTTCAGGAGTCGGTTTGACAAGCCTGTAGCAACTCAGAGCCTGTGACTGTAGGTGATGCACGTGCTTGGCCTTTCCAACACCTGGAGAGGTGCTTATGTGACTGGAAATGCTTCTCCTTTTCTTTCTCTTCAGTAGTCTTGGTATAGAGATGAGATTTAACTATTCTTTTATTTCGTTTTAGTGCAAAAGTTGTTTGTTTCTGTGTTCTGTGAGTATCCTGTAGCTCAGGTTGGAGTTTGGGATCACTCTGCCAGTTTGGGTTAGTTCTCCAGTAAAGGCAGAGTCCTCACTTTAATGAAAATGGATAAGCAGGACTAAGAGGAGACCTTTTTCTGGGCTTGTGCCTCTTTGAGAGTTGTTGGAAGAGCTGCTGGAGCACATAGTCCCCTTCTTATGGCAGCATTTGAGCTCCTGGCTGGTGTGTGAGCCCTCTCAGCAGGGTGGAGCTGTGATGTGCTGTTTTGGGCTGCACAAAAGCAGAATCACCAGAGAATTCTGCAGAAGGAGCCCTGGCAGAGCATCAGTGCCAGCCAGTGGCCAAAATCGCTGCTCCTTGGTGGACAGGCAGCTTGCATCTGGAATAATCTCAGCCTGTGGCTGGGCTGGCCCCACCAAAGGAGGCTCAGGGTACAGCACTGGATTTGGGAGCCGTGTGTTTTCTGTAAAGAATTTACATACAAAAGCAGCTTTTCTTAAATCTGTGTGTAATTATAAAGGTTTTTTGGTCAGCACAGCAGAGTTTGAGCCCACTTTGTGTGTGCAGATCCCTGTGTGATACCAGTGCAGGTTTCCCTCTTGCCTTGCTGACTGCTTGCCTCTTGCCCACAGGAACATTCAGGACGTGTCTTTAGGCTCCAGTTTGATGAATTTCAGATCATTAGTAGTTCCCATGACGATACAATTCTGATTTGGGATTTCTTAAATGTGCCACCGAGTGCCCAGAACGAGACCCGCTCTCCATCTAGAACATACACCTACATCTCCAGATAACAGTCTGCACTTTACTGCCCTCAGAAGGTAAGGCTTCCTCGTTTGTTGGATCTGGGAAATGTCTGCAACGTTCCCTCTGCCTGCAGCTTGGCTTACTCAAACAACCTGGGGTTTTCCTTAAGAAAATAAAACCTTCTTATGCCACTTCTTTCCCTATCTAGCCTTTGTGTGGTCATGCTCCAGCATGCCCTGTTGGCTTCCCCGTTCTGTGATCCCTCCTGGTTACATCTGGGTGTTCAGGCACGTTACAGAGAGCTGTGTATTCACAGCATTGCTGGGAATTGAGGAGCCTCGGTGTATGGCACAGGCATTCCAGCTGTCCCACAGAACCGGAGCTGTTCCGAGCTCTCCATGGACCTGCTGGCTGTGGGGAGCTGTGCAAGGAGCAGGGCAGGGCCTCTGCAGGGATCTGAGCCGTGGGCAGGAGCAGCAGCTCTGTGAGAAGCACAAGGGGCAGGGAGAGCTCTCAGAGCTGCCTGAACCAGAGCCCAGGAACTCGCTGTCGTTTGGTTCCCTTTCCCAGTTGCTGCAGTCAAGCTCAAAGCCCTTTGTTGGGAGTGTGGATTCCTGTCCCCTCTAGTGCTGCCAACAATTGCACTTCAAACTACACCTGCCTGTGAGTGCTGGGACTTGGAAGCACAGGCACTGCCCCCAGAGCACAGCAGGCTCTGCCAGTGCTTCCAAGGAACTGGAGACACCACGGCAAGAGGAGTCAGGAGTGACATTGCCCCAACAGGAAGGGTTTATTTTGTTTGAAGCAGATAATTAATACTTTGCTTAAGCATTGTGTGGAAAGCCTTCCTGTAAGAAGGGATTTTCATTATCTCTCTGCATACATTTGTCCCAGCTGTGGCAATGTGTTCCTCCAGTTTTTGCACTCCTGCAGGATCTCTGCATCTGGCTAGGAAGTCCCTTCCCTTGTGAAGACACACTTTGAGATGCTCCTGTTTAAAGATGAGTTTTCTTTTACCTCAGGAAGGGTTGGCTGCCTTTCCTGCTCCTGACCTCCTTTTGAAAAGGCCAGGGCAGTGCCCTCTCTGACGCTTGGATCTGTTGGCAGTCACTTTGCACAGAGGGTCTGAGCCAGCAGTTGGCCTTTGCCAGGCTGAGCTGGCTCTCAGCCTCCCTGTGATCATTATTATTCCCTGGAGTAAGGAAGAATTTGAATGCTGTGAACACGAGCCATGTGCAGAATCCCACTGAAACCTTCCCTTCACAGCAGGTTTGAGGAACACTGCTGCAGGGGTAGCTTGGTGAAACTCGGGGGCTGGCTCGTCCTGCCTGAGGTGGGACAGGGGACACCTGGAAAGGCTGAACTGCTGAGGATGTTCGTACAGAGTGGGAGTCAGAACAACTCCATGGGACATAATTCCTAAACTCCCCAAGGAGCCAGGGCCTCCAGCACTGCCTGCCGTGTTTGTTTGATCCCAGAGGACAGACTTGCATCCCTGTGGGAAGCTGGGTGCTGTCACTGATCCATCCCCAGGGACCCTGTCCTGCTCCTGGCATTGGCTCTGTGCCACTGGATCCAGACCTGAGTGAGCTGCAGCTGTGGGGACTCCAAGGCTTGTAGAACCTGAATGGTTTTCCCTCTCAGTGGAAAACTTATTTTCCTCCTTTCTGAGTAATTCTCTTGTTTAGTTTTGTTGCCTTTTCAGGCAGATAGAACAGGCTGCATTTTAGAAACAGTCTCCATCTACCTGCCACTCCTGCATCAGTACTTGCTTCTGTTAACTAAAATGATAATTTGAGATGGACAAATTGTGTTTTTAAATTACAGATTGGGCAGGCTTCTTTTATGAGTTTTGATTCATATAAAAGCCACACATAGTATGTTTTAATTACAAAAGAAACACAGAGTCATAGACTATCCTGAGTTTAAGGGACCCACAGGGATCATCAGCCCAGCCCCTGGCCCTGCCCAGACCCCCAGCACTCCCCCCTGGGCATCCCTGGCAGCGCTGTCCAAACGCTCCCGGAGCTCTGCCAGCCTCGGGGCCCTGCCCCTTCCCTGGGGAGCCTGGGCAGTGCCCAGCACCCTCTGGGGGAAGAAACTTCCCCCAAAATCCAGCCTGAGCCTGCCCTGGCCCAGCTGCAGCCGTTCCCTCGGGTCAGGAGATCGGGAGCTGGATGAAATTCCTGCCTGTTCCTAGTGCAGCGCCGTGCTGGTGTCACTTGGCCCCGTGGCACACACGGCTCCCTGGCTCTGGGCTCTGCCAGGGGACTGTCAGATGCCTTTGGCAGGGGTTCTGCTGCTCACGTCCTGCACGCTTGGCAGCTGAGCACGGCTCGGTCTGCCTGGCCCAGGAGGCGCAGCTGGGACCACGCAGCCCCCAGATCCTGGTGTTGGTAATGACAGTCCCATAACAGCTATTTCCTCTACTGCAGAGATGCTGTGATGTCACTTTTTGACAGTTTTGTCTGACTTCAGAATCCAAAAACCCTAAATCTACATAAAATTACGGTCAAACAGCTAATATTTCATCATGACATTTAATGAAACGGTTTTATAAGCTTTCAGACATCACAGTCTTGTGAATTTTGAAGCAGCCCTGCACACGTTTTTACAGGCTTTGCAATGTGAGGCTCTTCAAAGTGGATCATTTTTGACAGTCCTGGCAGTTGGCTGTGAGAGTTTTATTGCTTTCTGTTGAATTCCTGTTGTTTATTGTAACATGATAAAAATTGTTACCATATGATAGTCTAATATTCTGGTATTAAGCATTAGGCCTTGGGATGAGGGAAGGGAAGTCAAGGGGAAGTGCCTGAGGATGTTTTAACCTTTCATGGGAATTTCATATCAGAAGAGGGAAGTTCTCCCTAGTCCATAAAGATGACTTTGGGAAGTGGCAGGTAAAATCAAAGCTCAGGTTGAATTACACTCAGACCTTACACTGCCTCCAAGCTGATAACGGAGTCGTCAGGCTGGAGAAGGTCATGGGAATATCCGAGTATTTGAGGTTTTTGTCTGTTTTCCTGAAAGGTGCTGGTGTGTTAAAGCAGCTGAACTGGCCTCCTGTGCAGAATCCTTCCTCTGCAGTGTGAGGAGGAAAGGCCAGTGCCCTGGCCTGACACAGGCTGGGTTCGGGGCTGAGCTCGAGGGTCCCTGGCCGTGCCCCCAGGGCTGGGGCTCTGCGTAACCCTGTGGGTCACCGCCGAGAGCAGAGCCACGGAGAGCCTGGCCAGAGCCCCCCGAGCACACAGAGCCCCTGGGGCAGCTCCCCTGCGGGAGGGGCTGCTCTGGGGAGCTCCTGCCTGCAGCCCCCGAGTGCTGCACGGGTGTCACCTCCTGCACGGGCCCTGCCCCTTCCCTCAGCCATGCAGAGGCTGCTGTGGGCCCCAGCGCCTGCGGATGCTCTCTGCTCTGTGCCTTCTCTCACTTCACTTGTCTTTTGTCTTTTGCAGGGTTCCACAGTCTTGAACTACTGGATTTTTGGCTACTACATGCCTGAAGATGATTGACAGCTAAAGTCAGAATTGGTTCTAGATGCTGTGTAGATGCAAAGCAGCACAATTCTATATCTAAATTTCTTAATCTTTCCTGCTCTCAGTGGTCGTCTTTGAATTTGCTACAAATTCACTGACTTGGAGTAGATGAATTTCAGAAGCCTATCCTTCCCTGCTGTGAGAAATCCAAAGCTTCACATGTAAATTGTCAGTAGAAACTGAACTCTGATGGCTTGTTTTTCAGATATAAATCAGAAGTCAAGAAAGGACTTGGCCTAATTTATATTGCTTTGCACTTTTGTCTGACTTTAAAGAAAAAAAAAAACATTCTCCAATGAAATTTGGGTGCCAAACACATGCCCAGAATGTACAGAGCTTTGCTTTCCAGTCACCACTGTCCTTTAGGCGTTCCCCATGGCAGGTTCAGAGCCCGTTCTGTTCCGTAGGTGTACGTTGGACTCTTAGAAATATTTCTGAGTTGCTCAGTAATATTTTTGGATTACAGTTTACTTGTTTCTGCACCAATAATTTCTTTTAAATTAAAGATTCCCTGTAATTCAGGCTAGGTTATCTGAACTAGTTGTATAGCACTGTCTTTTCCTTTGCCCCGTGCTCTGTACTCGCTGTCCTGATGTTTGCTGTAGTCCCCCCTCCTTCCCCGTGTGCTTCCCTCATCTCGGATACTGTGTAAGCATGTAGATACCTTGTACATACAGCAGAGCCTTGGTGCCAGGCTCGGGATGTCCTGACACTACACACTAACACTCAGCGTGGTGGCACTTGGCAGCAGGATGGCCTGACCCCTGGCACTGGTGGTGACACGAGTACCTAGACATTGTCTCTGCAAAAGGAGGTTTTCAGTATTCATTAGCTGGGTTTGTTTATGTTTTTGGTTTTTTGTTTTGTTGGTTTTTTTTGTTTTTGGTTTTTTTTTTTTTAATGGGAACTACATATTTTAAAATGTAATTTCTAAACTTTTTAAAAATTAAAAGCTGTTTAATTTATGTTCTGTATGTTATATTTTTGTGCCGCGGGATGTGCAGCTGTGTGTCTCTCACACCGGTGGGGCCTCGGCCCCGCTGATGTCCTCGGTAGCATTAGTTTGGCTGCTCGGTGGAGAAGATACCATGGGCCAAAGTTCCATTTATTTATGTTTGGTTTGTGACGCTTCCTGGCGGTGGAGAGGAGCCCCTTCCAGTCCCGGCTCTGCTTCCCGTGCCCGTTCCCGTGCCGCTTTCCCAGGAGGATCGGCTGCCGCGTCCTGGCTCCTCCGTGCTTTTGCTGGGGAGCCTCCAGAGCTGCTGCTTCAGTTCTCGCGCTGTCCCCTCTCCTTTCGTGGCCACACGAGCCCCCAGCGCTGTCCTGAGGTCAGGAGGAGCCGTGGAGCGATGCAAAGTGAATTTTCCGGGGGGGCCGGGCACGGCGGCGCGGGGCTGTGCCGCCCTTGCCCGCTGTGCCCGTGCTGTGCCCTGCTGTGCCCTGCTGTGCCCTGCTGTGCTGTGCCCTGCTGTGCTGTGCCCTGCTGTGCTGTGCTGGCAGCCAGGCCAGCTCCCTCGGGGTGTTGCCTTTCCCTGTCACGGCCCCGGGGGACAGCGGGGGCAGCTCGAGGTGTCACCAGAGCCCCTCCCGGGCACTGAGGGCTCCCTCCCCCCCTTCCCGGGGCGCCCGGCTCCCGTCCCCGTGTTACTCCAGCTATTTATTCATCGAGATGAGCGAATGTGATGAAGTCCAGAAGAGCAAACTCGCTCCTGAGCGTCCATGAGGTCACTTTTTGGTAAGCTTGGCAGTAGTTCGTGCAAGTGTCTTACTTTACCCTTCTCATCTAATAGCTTTAATATTAAACTGTTTAAAAACGAGAGATCTGTCGCAGCCCTGAAGAAAAAGGTTCTTTGTTTCTGAAGAGCGGGGTCCTTTTTTTAAAAAATGCATGTGTAAAATTTAAATTCCTGTTTTTCCTTGGGAGGTAATGGTATTTGAACATGCAGTCTAAACTTCTTTGTGCTTTGTGTAACATAGCAGTGGACTTTTGTGATTGGCACCCAAGGAACTCGACTCCTGGGATTCATGGTAGTGATCCTGGCTGCACTCTGGACTTTGTTTTGCTAACCATAATTGAGCAACTGTACATTACTGCGATATTAATGTTTCAAAGCACTGGGATAGTCTAATTCTAACTTGTAATTATGTTTGCCAATTATCTGTTTGGAAAGTTGGTGTATGAACAGCTTCTTGAAACTGTTAAATTGTACAGATATCGTTCATGATCTAAAGCTTTGTACTGTGGAATGTGCTTAATAAAAAAAAGTTTGAACTTAATTTGTCGCGTGAGTGGGTGAGTGAGGCCACCTCAGCCGAGCTCGGTCCGGGCTGTGAGGTAAGGATGGGTTGGAGCAGCCTGGGCTGGGGTCCTGGCCCCGTGAATGCCCTCCCAGCCCAGCCCCAGGGGAAGGCACGGGCATTTGGAGCCCAAAGCCATCTGCCACGGGGGGTGGCAGCTGCTGTTCCACCCTTCCCTTCCTTTGGAGCCCAAAGCCATCTGCCACGGGGGGTGGCAGCTGCTGTTCCACCCTTCCCTTCCTGGGGCACACCGGGAGGAACACTGGGAACTGGAACTGAGCTCCCTCACATCACAGAGGTCTGAACCCCACTGCCTCTGCAGGAACATCACAAGGATTTTTTCTTACTTTACCAAGAATGCAGATAGAATTTTTTTAACGTATTACCCATCTCCTGGCTTGTCGAAGGAACCTCCATGCCTTGAGCTGTGCAGAGTCTTCCAGGCCTTGCTCTGGCTCAGGAAAAGCTTCGCCTTGGGCTTTCTTTAGCTGCTGTGCAGTGACTCGTTCAGCGCTGGGTTTGGTGGGTGTCTGTGGGAGGCACCGACCTGGAATGGTTTTGGAGGGGCCGTGAGCTCTGTGCTAGGAGTACGAACACTTCTGGCTGAGCACTGGCAAATCCAGGCCTCGGAACGTCTCCAGTGCAAATGGCTTCTCCCTGCCCCACTCCTGATTCTGGGTAAGTGTTGGAAGCAGCGTTGTTGTGTCAGGCTGAGGCTGCCCCTGGGGCAGAGCGAATCAGATCCCCTCTGCTTTGTGCCAGGAGCACTGTGGAAGTGCAGCCTGCCTGGGCTCCTTATGGCGCTTCTGAAGGCCTCGCTGGGTATCATTATCCAAATAAGCCACAAAAGCTCTGGGATGGATCCGCAGTGTAAACCTTGAGGTCAGGCTCTAACATTCCACCTTACCTGGGTGGCCTTTGGGCTGGGTTGTTCTGTGGCTTTTCCCTTGCAGTCGCAGCCTTTAACAGTTGGCTGTTAATTCCCACCAGAGAACTTCCCAGGGAAGTCGTGGAGGCCCCGCTCTGCTGGGTGCTCCCCCCATCCTGGAGGGATTTGGGGCCCCTTTGGACTCTCCCCTTCCCACCAAGGGTGGGAGCCACACGCTGTCCTGGGCATGGAGTGCCCATGGTGCTGGGAAATGCCCTGGGAGGGGGGCAAGGAGGGCAGAGCTGGGCTCCAGGGGCCCCCACAGGCAGTGGGGTCTCAGGTCCAGCATCTCCTGCCAAGCCCTTCCCAAAGTCCTGGGGCTGTCTGTGGATGGGGTTAGAGCAGCACAATTCCAGAAGGAAAACTCCATCCAACCTGGCCTTGGACACTGCCAGGGATCCAGGGGCAGCCACAGCTGCTCTGGGCACCCTGTGCCAAGGCCTCCCCATCCTCACAGGGAACAATTCCTTCCCAATATCCCATCTGACTGCCCTCTGGCACCGGGAAGCCATTCCCCCTTGTCCTGTCCCTCCATCCCTTGGAAATTGTCTCTCTCCCTGTTTCCTGTTGGCTCCTTCAGGTCCTGGAGGGCCACAACGAGGTCACCCCAAAGCTTCTCCTCTCCAGGTGAACCATTCCAGCTCTCGCAGCCTCTCCTCCCAGCAGAGCTGCTCCATCCCTCTGCTCATCCTGGTGCCTCCTCTGGCCTGGCTCCAGCAGCTCCAGCTCCTTCCTGTGCTGGGCCCAGGGCTGGGGCAGCCCTGCAGGTGGGGTCTCACCTGAGCGGGGCAGAGGGGCAGAATCCCCCCTCCTCTGCTGCCCATGAGCAGATGAAAGGAAAAAAAAGATATTGGAATAATATAAAAAATAAGTTTGGAAAAGACCCTTTTCTGCTCCCCATCCCAGCAGAGCTTTTGCTCGGAATCCCAGGCCAGGCCCAGTCTCCAGGAACAGAGCCCTCCCCGGGACACGCGGCCAGGGGCAGCTGTGCCCATCCCCGCAGCGGGAACCGCGTGGCACGTGCCCACTAAAATCTGCGAGCACTGACTGAAATCGTTGATTTTACCTTTAGAAGATTTTTTTGTTTTGTTTTAGCATTGAGATTATTTTTTTTTAATATCGTAAATAGTAATTTAACAAATCAGAATTGCAACTGAACCGAAGAGAGATCCCACAGAATCTTCCTTGTGCTTTGTACATCTCTGCACAAGAGCTGGGTGCATCTGGCCGGGCACCAGAGATGGGCATCGTTTGTCTTCCCTCAGGAACGGCCCTGCTGCCTTCCCCGAGCACCGGCAGCGCTGTGGGAGCTGTAACTGGGAACGGTAACTGGGAAAGGTAACTGGGAACGGTAATTGGGAACTGTAACTGGGAACGGTAACTGGGAAAGGTAACTGGGAATGGTAACTGGGAATGGTAATTGGGAACGGTAACTGGGAAAGGTAACTGGGAACGGTAACTGGGAACGGTAACTGGGAGTGGTAACTGGGAATGGTAATTGGGAACGGTAACTGGGAAAGGTAACTGGGAAAGGTAACTGGGAACCGTAACTGGGAACGGTAACTGGGAGTGGTAACTGGGAAAGGTAATTGGGAACCGTAACTGGGAACCGTAATTGGGAACGGTAATTGGGAACCGTAATTGGTTACGGCTGCCTCTGGGAAGGTTTGCAGGGACCACCCTCTGTCCCGTCCCGTCTTTCCCACTGTCTGCTCGCGGCCGAGCCCGGAGCAGCCCCGCGGCCCGATAATCCCCCGCGGCCGAGGAAGTCAGGGATGGTCTGTGGGATTTCCCTGTCAGCACAGGGACGCTCCGCGCCCGCGGGTGCCCGCGGTGCTCTCGCAGGTCTCTCTCGTCCCTGATGAGCTCTGCAGGTCCTGCACTCCCCACCCTGCGGCTCCCGGGGGGTGGATTGAGTGGGAAAAGGCACTGGGAGCGCTCTGCAGACACCTCGGTGCCTCCCAGTGCCGGGGCTGGTTTTGCAGCAGGCGGGGGCATCCTGCAGGGCCATCCCGCCGGCTCCTTCCCAGCGCCCCGGCTGCCTCCAGCGCTGTCCCCGGCCCCAGCAGCTGCCGCGGCACTCGAGCTGCGCAAGGAAAGGTCCAAACCGCCGGCATTTGTTGGGACACGAACCTGTCCCTCCAGACCGGGGCTGCTCGGAGAGAGGAAGAGAAGAGAGGCACAGGGCGGTGGCCAGGGAGGTGTTGCCCCAAACCTTTCCTTTCCCTTGGGTGAGAGGGAAAACCGCTCCGGGTTCCGCACGTGGAGCGTCGGTTTTAGAGAGGGGGGAGGCACCGATGGGCAGGGGCCTGGTCTGAATGAGCCTTCGCCAGTCCTCGTCCCGCTGCTCCTTGGCAGGGCGCCCCATCGCCCTCCGATCCTGGCCGCGGAGCACAGGGCCGGGCAGGGGATGCAGGGACGGGAGGAGCAGCCCCCGGGCTGCCGCCGGCGCTGGCGGCACGGAGCGAAGGTCGCCTCTGCCCGGGGTGCACCAGCTCCTTGGAGAGGTCGGCGCGGCTCGGCCAAGGCGGGGGACAGCGACGGGGACAGTGACGGGGACAGCGACGGGGACAGCCCGGGCGGGTCGCGGCCGTCCCCGGGAGGCGTTCACGGGGCCGAGCCCCCGCGCTCCCGGCCGGGGCGATGGAAGCTGCTGAGCGCACGCCTGCCCCGGGCAGGAGGAACCTGCTGGGCTCCGCAGCCCCTCAGGAGCTCCTCGCTGCCCGGACGGGGGATGAGCCCCGGAGCGGGGGCACTCCTGCCCTGGGGGTGGCTCTGCCCTGCTCCTCCGGGGTGTGCCTGGGAAGGGAAGCTCGGCCCCGCAGCCCAGCCCCGGGAGCCGCCGGAGCGCGGCCGCCCCCGGTGCCGCTCGCAGAGCCCCGCCGGGCACGGGCGATGCTCTGCCCCTCATCGCATTTCGGGACACATAATCCTGACTTCACACTTCTTCCCAGACAATATCTTTCCATATAATCTTAATGATTCCTGCTGCAATAACAAATAGGCAGCCCTGAGAATAACTTCACACTTAATTGCTCGTGCCAAGAATCTCACCACTTGGCCCTTCTCTGGGTGTTTTCCCTCCAATCCATCTGCACAAACAGAAGTGGGCCAGTTCTGTGCCTCAGGAATGAGGAGATAAAAAGGCAATAATTTATTTTTCCACCAAAGCTAGAAGTATTTTATAGAATTTGCTAAAGTTTTTGTTTCAGGAAATTTCATCATGTCTCCAGGAAAAAAAAAAAAAGCGCCTAATTGGCCTCAGATTTTCTAACTCCCTTTTCATTTTTGTAATATGAGGAGGTCTAGGTCATCTCAAGGTCACTGCAGTTAGTGTTGCTTTAGTGCACCTCTGTGGATACCTCGTTTCTGCAGCAGTTTTTCCTTGAAAAACAGCCCCGGCCTGCTGCTGTAACAGCCACTTTCCTTGGCAACCAGTTGCATTCCTTTAGCATATGGAAATATTTTTTAAAACACATAACATATAGGGCTGCTTGTAGGTGAAATTCTCCAACAGAAATGGAGCAAATGCTTCTAAGCCCCTTGAATGGTGTTGTAAAAAAAAGGCTTTTAACAGAAAGCTGCCATTTCCCATTATCTACACTGGGATCTAGATGTCAAAATAAAATGCTGGTGGTTATCAAAGTAATAAAAATGTTTTGCTTGGGAAAAATTTAATTTTGCCACCCTCCCAAGACTTCCTGCTGTCTTGCCATGTTGGTTTACATGGCTTCAGGTGGTGAGGTCATTCCAGCCTGGGGTTAGCTTGATTTTTGGGGTCTATCCTGGTAAAACTGTGGATTCCAAATCTTTTGTTTCAGAAAAACTTGAGATGTGGTATCATGGAAATGTAATAAATGCTGAGTCTGCATCTGCTGGAGAAACAGAGTTAATGAGAAAGAAGAGTTTGCACCTGAATGACCAGATTTTTCTGAACAGGTAAGGCCAAAAAAGAGAGGAGGCACCATCACAGAATCCCAGAATGGATTGGGCTGGAAGAGACACTGAAGCTGAGCTGGATCCATGCCCTGAGTTACTGCTCAAGGTTTTCCTTCAGAGGGACCAGCCAGGCTGGAATTGTTGGGGATTTCAGCCGTAGATTGAAAGCAAAGCTGGTGCTTTCTGTGAGTTACCCCCACATTGCCTCCATCCGGGCTGGTCCCTTTGTGCTGCTGCTGTCAAAACCTGGCAAAATTTTGCAAATTCACACAGGAAAAGCCCAAATGCAAATGAAAAGTGGAGGGGAAGCCTGGGCAGGTGTGGGGAGGGAAAAGCTCCTGGCTCCTGGTCCTTTACACGACAGAGTGTTTTAAATTTGCTGAGGAAGGGCAAACTGCCTGGATCTGGGGGGGAGATAAACGGAGAGGACGGAGCAGTGAGATCCTCAGGGATCTGCCACAGCCCTGGTGCACCTTCCCGAGCCTTGGAGGGCTCAGGGAAACAGGGACCAGCTCCCAGAGCCCGGCACAGCTCCCAGAGCTCACACAGCTGGGCCAGCTGCAGCATCTGCCAAGTTCCTGGTGGCAGCTCCCGGCCTGCAAGGCTGGGAAAGGACCCCAGGACTCGGTGGGGTCATGTCCGGGAGATTAATTACAAGCAGGACTTGGAAAAAGTTGTTGTGGAAGTGCTCATGTTCCCAGAGGAGAATTTTCTTTTTCAGGCCAACACGTGGTTAAGCAGAGTGCCAGGCTGGACCCTGGGGCTGAGGGATCTCTGTGCTTATTTGTTAAAGCAAAAGGGAGAGCCTGCACTGCAGCTGGAGTCTCTTGCTGAGGGTGCCTGGTTCCCTGCCCCGACCTTGCAGTCCCTCGGGCGCAGTGTGGGGTGTGCCTGAGTGTGCTGAGTGTCCTGAAAAGAATATTGTCTTTTCACTAGCAGCACCCCTACTGCCGTGGGAGGAAGCGTGCCTGGTGCCTGGGGTGCTCGAGAGAAAGGCCCAAGGCAGGGGAGGCCAAACTTTGCTCTCTAAAGATCACATTTCAGCAAATGGAGAGGCCAGAAATGCCTGCAGCAGTTGCCTTGACAAGAGTTGGAAAGAAAATTGGAATGGAGGGAGAAAAATCCTATATTCAGGGCAAGGGCAGCAATGAGAGCAAGAGCAAGATTAGCTGTGTGACCAGCAGAGAGGGGCTGGAGAATAAATTACCTTTCCCTTAAAAGCGGGGCTGGCAGGGCCTGGGCCAGCAGCAGGAGGGGTTTTTGGGTGCCTGAGCCGTTGTGACTCCATGAACAGCACCGTGGTGCTGCCCGTGCAGGTGTGTGCCCACCCCGCTGCCCCTCCGAGCCCTGGTGCTCTGGGTTTACTCTGGGCAGCCTCAGTAAGCAGCTCGTGGGCCTGCCGGGAGAGGGGAGCAGGGGAAACACACATCCTGCTTTATCTCTGTAGGAGAAATGTTCCTGGTCCTGTTCCTGGGCGAGAAAATGGAGAAAATGGAGAAGGTGTCCCTGAGTGCTCCCCTCAGTTTGCTGGGATGCAGAGTCCCTAACCCTGGGTGTTTGCAGTTCTCAGCCTGCACATCCCAAGTGGCTCCTTTGGAAGGGACCTTAAATCCCACCCAGTGCCACCCCTGCCATGGCAGGGACACTTCCACTGTCCCAGGCTGCTCCAAGCCCTGTCCAGCCTGGCCTTGGGCACTGCCCGGGATCCAGGGGCACCCTGTGCCAGGGCCCCCCACTCTCACAGGGAAGAATTTCTTCCTCAGTAATCTCAACCTACTCTCTTTCAGTTTGAACCCATTTCTCCTTGTCCTGGAACTCTGGTTCCTGCTGAATTGTCCTCTCCAGGTTCCTTGGAGCTCCTTCAGACACTGTCAGGGCTGCGAGGTCTCCACACAACCTTCTCTTCTCCAACTCTCACACCCAGCTGGATTTTTGGTGAGCGTAGCACGGTTTGTTTGCACCTCCTGCTTCGCCCTGAGCACGTTTTGCCACATTAGGCAAATACCAGAACTGGAAAAGACGCCAGTATCAAATCCCGAGTTTTTCCTGTGGATGGTTTCCTGCAAACACTCATTTCTAGGAGTCTGCTGGCCAGATCTGGCTGAACACCCCAGCCCAAGGAGCTTCCCTCTCAGGGCGCTGGTGAATTATTTGCCGTGACTTGCCCTCGGCTATTTTCTGAGCGTGATTAATGACAGACCTTGGGTGCTCTCCTCTTGTTTTGCTGTTTCTCTCCACGACCGGAGAACTGAAACAAGAGCAGTGAAATGAGGAAATTCAAGTTGCCACTTGGCCTGCCAGCAGGAATTCCAGAGCCAGCACGCATTCATGTGAGAGCTGGCGAGGCTCTCTTCTTGCGCCGCCTCCGTGGCATCCTGGCCGTTCCTCAGCCGCTGCCGAGCCTTCGCTTGGCCCCTGTGACACAACGCCGACACGCTGGGGCTGCTCCTGCCCAGCTCCTGCGGGCGCCACGGGCATCCAGACCATCTTCCTTTTTAAGGAAAATCAGCATTTTCAGGAACCTCATGGACGCGTGTCCTTTTCCTCGGCCAGGGCTGGGGTGTGGTGTGAGGAGAGCGCGGAATTCCTGGGAGCCACGGGGCCACCAGAGGCCGAGGGCGATGGCCACACAAACCTAAGGCAAGCTTTAATGTAGCTTATTCTGAGGCAGCTCAAGGTCACCTGTGCCGCACCAGGGGCTTTATTTCTCCAGCCCTAAGAGGAGCTCAGCCAAATCCAGCCCCGTTCCCAGGAAGCCAGTCCCCAGAGGCAGCAGGGTTGGCCAGGACGTGTCTGGGCTGGCACTGGGAATTCCCAGCTGAGCCCACGGGGCTGTGCTGCTCGGGCCCAGCTGCGTCCCAGGGACGGGCTGGGCACCGTGGGGGTGGTTTGAACCGGGGTGTCAGGTGTGGGACACGAAAACACGGGGTTGAAGCTGTGGTGCAGTGAGCTGGAGCCCAGAGCTGGGTGCACCAGCACGCACAGAGCTGAGGCTGCTCCCTCTGCGTTTGCAGCCCCTCCGCACTCAGATTTTACCAGCGTGAGTAGCCCTGCTCATTACCCAGCTCCCTCCTAGCAACACCCACCACCTGCGCCTTGTAAAGGGCTTGCGAGCACCTTCCAAGGCAACCTCCTCCAAATGTGCCTGGGGATAAACATTCCCTGCCTCCTGGAAGAGATGAGGCTTTTTGTCCTCACTTCAAACTCGTGGGCAAAGATTTTGGAAAATGTCACATGATTTTGGAAATCACAGTGGTCAAAGACTAATTTAGAAGCATCGTTGAACTACTTTGCAACCCAGACACGAATTTCAAGCAGCTTAAGCCAGAGTAAAAGTGTTTAAAATGATTAGTTGGTTTTGAAATTTTGACTTATGCCATCTTTTATTACCCTCCCGTTCTTTCATTCACAGAACAATGCGACAAAAGCACGTTCAGCTGCAGCTGTGGTCCTGGGCAGGGGACAGGGGGGATGACAGGGGAGCACAGGGGGCTGCATTTGCCCTGCAGGGATGGGGGTGTTGGGCAGGGCACATCCCACATCCCCCTCTCCCAGAGAAGCCGCTGGCCCCTGTGAGGAGCCACCCCGGGGTCACCCCAGTGCCCTGCCCTGCCACCAACCTCCTTCCCGGGCAGATAGCGCTGCTCCCAGACTGCCACGGGCAAAGGCAAAGCCCTGTGACATTCCAAAGGAAGCAGAAAGCCCTGGATTATTCTTCACAAGGAAATAAAACCTCACAGCCCACTGACAGCATTCGGGATGCTTTGTCTCGCTGGCTGCAGCACATCCCGTGCTGTCGAGCGCCGGCCTGAGGGGAGCATGGATAAAAGCCTCCCTTTTGGGAAATGGGATTTCTTTGTTAACTTGTCTTCTCCCTTTTGGCCTGGAAGTGGAATCACGTAATCAAATCACACATACAAAAATAAAATTTCAGTTGTTGCCCCAAACACAGATTTCAGTGGGGCTGCTGGCGAAGTGGAAGGGGCAGAGAGATGTAAAACCATCCTGTGATGATTTTCAGCAGCTGGTGAAACACCAATGTTTACCAGGATGGGCCATCTGGTACTGCTTTAACTTCTACACTTTGGGCACAAAGACAACCAGAAATAGAGCAAAATATGAAATAACAAATGCATCCTTTAGGCAAGCATAAAGAATTAAACTGGCAAGATGAAATCTGGCAGCTCCAAGGAGAGCATCCTCTCTCTCTCTGCAGTGATTTGTGTGCAGCCAGGTCCCTCACCTGGGGGATTGCACAACTTTGTAACATGCAGTGTCACAGGCAATTACGTTTTACTGCCCACACAAAGCACCAGGGCATTAACCTGAGCTTTTCTTGGAGAGCTCCAGAGGCATATTCCCCTTAGGAAAGGCCCATAATGCAGCTTATTTCCAGCTGAATGGAAGACAATGCCTCCAAATGGAAGTCAGGGTTCAGAGGCGTTGGCCAGGCAGCGGCTTAGAGCCCAGCTCTCAGCAGGTAGCAGGGCTGGAGAGAGCCCATGGTGGGATGTGGAAATGCTTTCCTTTTTCAGACCTGGCAATGAGTTCCGTGACGTCCCGTGGTGATTTCAGGGCTGGTGGAGATGTGGAGTCTCACGAGCTCCTGTCCCAGCTCCAGGCAGGGAGGGGCTGAGCCGTGCCTGCTGTTCACACGCAGCACAGGAGCAGGAGGGCTCTGGACCCAGCCACCCTCAGAAATGGCAATTTAATGCCACCAAGGGCTGTCACAGCTCCTGTGAAAAGCCTGGGCCGAACCTGGAATGCCAGTGCCAGGCTGCACATGGAAATGGGGCTGTGGAAGCCGGACCCAAAGGAATGGATGTGGGGGTCTTGCAGTCCAGGCTGCATCCGTGGTTCCCTGTGGAGGCTCGGACCTGCGAACAGAGGCACTGCGACCTCTCACCTGTGTGAGCTGATTCTGCACCTGCTTGGTTAAAAAGCACCAGCAGAGCACCTCCTGAGCCTTCTCTGCGCTGCTTCCCTTCCCGCAAAACAAACAGAACTGGGCTGGGGAATGTTCTCGTGGCAGTCCTACACAGCACAAAAATGCACATAGGGCCTGGCATCTGTTTCTTTTTCCCAATAAACTGCAGAATCAACAGGCACAAATATGTTTATGTGAACGGGCCAGAGAAACAGCTGGTTCATCAAAGAAGAGGGGCACGCTTGGCTCTGCTGGGCCAGCGTTCGGCGGGCTCCCGTGTATTTATAAAGTGAGAAAGTGGAGCGTATTTGAACGTGCAGGTGTATAAATATTCCTGCCAGGCCTGCTGGAGTATTTGAAGTCTCCCTGAAGCCGCTGCTCTGACTCACCCCTCCGCAGGGAATGCTGCCCTGGGGAGCTGCTGTGCCAGCCCGGGGCTGGCAGCCCTGGCAGCCCTGTCCGGGGGATCGTGCCCAGGGCAGCCCCAGCCCTGCCCTCCTGCAGGCACCGGGGCCAAGGCACGCCTGGGGGAGCTGCCCCCGGGCTGCAGGTGTTGGGGTGGCTCCACGGAGGTGCTGCAGGCGGATGTGGGGGAGCCTTTGCCTCCTTGGCCTGGCATCCGTGGCAGGAGGCTGCAGCTTCCCTGCCAGCGTGGAAAATCCGGCTCACTTCGGAAGGCCGGGCTTCAAAGGCAGTGGTTCCACCGAATGCTACAGCCCCCGGTAATCCTGAGCGGGGAGAGCAGAGCAACGACGCTGGCACGGGGACACAAAGGGCAGATGCAGCACAGATGTTCTGTCAGATGCTCCCCAGCCCCGACTTCCTCTGGGTGCTGTCACTGCTGCACGTGGAAAAGTAAATCCGTTCCTAATAAAACACAGGCACACACCTGCACAGCCAGAACCCAGCACAGCCTTGCCCACAAAGCTCCTGGAAGGTTTCTCTCTGCTCTGCAGCAATCCGGGCCTTTATTAATCTGCAGCCAGCCAGCACAGGCTGATGTGCTCCTACACAATGAGTTTCCCCATATTTCAGCTCCTTTTCTCTGTGTAGCTGGAGTGTCTGAAGCTAAATAAAACAATTATTAACATATTTTTTTCAGTTAGAGCCTTTTTTTTTTTTGTCAAACAGGCCTTTTACATAGAAAGTTTAGAGCAGAATCATGGAATGATTTGGGTTGGAAGGGACCTTAAAGCCCATCCAGTTCCACCTCTGCCATGGGCAGGGACACCTTCCACTGTCCCAGGCTGCTCCAAGCCCCATCAAACCTGGCCTGGGGCACTGCCAGGGATCCAGGGGCAGCCACAGCTGCTCTGGGCACCCTGTGCGAGGGCTTCCCACTCGCAGAGGGAAGAACTTCTTCCCCAAAGCCCATCTAACCCTCTGGCAGTTAAACCCCTTCCCCCTTGTCCTCCCACTCCAGTTCCTGATGCAGAGTCCAAAGGAAAAAGTGCCCATGGCATTTGGGCCTTGGGCTGGAAATAGCCTTAGACTGAATTTTGATGTAGAAAGTTGAGAATATTGTTTCTGTGGTTCCTGGTGAAGGAGCTCCCTAATCTTATTTCCACCAGGACAAAGAAAGTTGGGAATTTTACCTCATAATGGGAGCTGAAGAAATCACCCATGGGTGTCTCACTGTTGGATTTCCCAGTTGTCGAGTTTATTTTCATTATATGATCAGAATTTTCTAATTTTGGTAAGCTCTGTGGAAAGCTTGTCCAGCTTCCACTGACTCTCAACAATGGGATAACAACCTCCTGACCTGGATCCATTCCCACATCCTGCCAGTCCCACCTTCCCCTGGCTCATCATGACACTGATGAAAGCCGCTAGATGTCACTGCTATATTGCACTAATAAAGTTAAAATAATATTTTTCTGGCAATAAATGTCCTGACTCATAAGGAAGTTGGTTTATAAAAGCTGTGGACAGTTTGGATTCCTTCCAGTCAAAAAAACAAAACAAAACTTCTTTTTCTTTTCTTTTTTATTTCACCAAAAATATTGGATCCGAGTTCAAAACACTCATTTAACAAATAACATTGATTTGTATTTTAAAAGGAGAAATACTTTGAAGTTAATACCAAGTAAAGAAACGTGGTCTGTGGCTCCGTGAACTGAGAGGATGGGAAAAAATTATATCTGCAGGTCCTCAGTGCTAAGGACGAGGCTTGACTTGAGGCAGGGCTGGAGATGGTCAGGAATACTCACATTCCTGGGCTCGGCCCAGCCCCAGGCACCACCTGGCCCTTTGGGGAGCAGGTGAGGAGGATTTAAATTTGCCCACAGTGCTGGGGCTCGGCCGAGTTCCCTCATCTGTTTCTCTCGTCTGCAAGGGGAGGGTGCTCTGGGTTTGAGTTTTGTGTTTTAGGGCTTTGGTTATTGAAAAAACTGGCAGGTGAGTTCAAATTTTTAACCACTTCTGGGAAGAAATTCAGTGTCTCTCAGGTGGCCACCCGATGATTCCTTCCCTAAATGAATCCTTACGTTTTTCTCCTGGTGTCACCCAGGCAAGAACCGGCTGCTGCAGGTAATGAACATCCTGAACTCTTGATAGTGGAAGATGCAGAGAATGTCCTAAATTCGGGTAAGAAAATGCTCAGAGGAACTGGCTGCTGCAGGTAATGAACATCCTGAACTCTTGACAGTGGAAGATGCAGAGAATGTCCTAAATTCGCGTAAGAAAATGCTCAGAGGAGGTAGAGCCTCCCTCATGTGTCATGGGAAGCTCTTTTGGAAGATGAAGATTGCAAAGCTCGTTTGAGATGGGATGGGAATGGAATTTTTGCCCCATGGGATTTCTTCACCTTCTCTCTACCAGCAAGTGACTTGGAGATGCTGATGCCATTTGGGAAGCAGCATTTTGGTGTGGGTGTGAGAACACAGGTTAGGAGGGCAGCCATTTTTGGGCCCACACTTTCTCCATTTTTTTTATCACAGTAGAAGGAGCTGAAGTTATTGGCAATTTACCCAGAACTATTGCTCACAGTGATGAGGAGCCTGAGTGCTCACAGCTGAGCAGGGCCCCGTCCCTGTGTCTGGGAGCAGGAAATGTGGCTGCTTTGGCAGTCCCTGCCCAGGGGGACGGAGAAGAACCCTGCTGTGGGGACCTGTGTGAGGGTTCATGGCAGGAGGAGGTTTAGCCTGTGTCTCTGTGGAATGTGGCTGTAAAATGGTGTAACCCATGCTCTGGGGTTTGCCCACACAGGAGCAGCTCTTGGGCTGTCCTGGACCAGCATCAAAGGTGGGTGAGATGCTCTCTGGAGTGCCTGAGACCCAGCCCACCGTGCAGGGGAAGTGCCTCCTGTGTGCCTGCTCTTCCCCAGCCATGCCTCTGCTTTAATGTTAATTAGGACATGGAGTGCATGAATTTCTGTGTTGGGAAGCACTTGGGGACTACTGGTGCTGTATCACTGCAGGTTCCTATTAATCACCTGGTATCCAGCAAAAAACTGACCCAGAGACATGCCCAGACACACAGGGGAGCTGGAGCTGCAGGGAGACCTCTCCTGATGGGCAGTGCTGCAGACTTCGTGTGTTCCACGTCCAGGTAAACTCCCAGCTGGAGCGGGACTGAGACAGAGAAACACAGCAAAGGCAAGAATAACTCACTTCCCTGGCTCGAGTTACTGACAAAGGCATGAAAGCCTCAGCCTGGAGGATAAATTATGAGCTATCAACCCAACCAGAGCCATAATAAGAAGGGAGGAATCAGATGAGTAAGGCAATAGAGGAAAAGCAAACACTGTGAGTAATGGCAACACGAGGTTGGTTCCCTAGAAGTTGTCTGACCACATTAGATAGCACAGCTCAGTGGCTGGGGCTGGGCCCAGTGTCTAGAGAATAAATCAAATGGGTTTTTTGTTGTTGATAAAACATTCTCTCCACAGCAGATGGATTTAATATTTCCTGGATCCATCCTGTTCAAGCCCAGGAGTGGGGATGCTTTTCCAGGTCTGCACTGTTGATGGCTCCGTTTCCAAGGGGTGCAGACTCGGAGAGCTCTCCCAGGACTTGTTGCTCTAAACTGTGAAGTGAGGATTTTTGTCTCTCTCTCCTTTGATTCCTTCCTCAGTTTGTTGACTTTGTTTGCTCCTGATCCACTTCACTTCCCTGGGCCCAGTTAATTCCTCCCCCTTCGTTCCTGGCACGTCGCTGCTGTCCGTGCCCAGCCGGGGGGCCACGTGTTGGGAAGAAACCCTTTACTGCGGGAGAACCCGAGTTCTGGTTCTGTGCAGGACACACCCAGCTGCCACCAGACCCCTAAATCCACAGGAGCTGAGGGATAAACGCTGCCGGCTTCCTCCGTGGAGCTGTGTGGTCTGACCCGAATGAGGGAGGGGTGCTGGACTGGGGTTAACCCCCACGGGAAGGCTTTCCCCTGGGAATTTGCCTTCTGCCCCCTCCTCTTTCAGCTCTGTCAGAGGGGCTGGATCTGCCATGAACTCGGGCCCCCCACCCTCCGTTCTGAACAAGCTGTGGGTGCTCTCCCTTCTGCGCTGCCAGCGCGGTCTGCAGGGCACCGGAGGGGTTGGTTCGGTCTGGGATCGTCCTCAGATGGAGAATTCTCATCCCAGACAAGTGCGGGACCTAGGACAGGCCACGAGTGCGAGAGCTGCCCCTGCCCCGGCCAAGGGCACCGTTCCCACCACAGCGAGCTCTAATTAGACAAGCAGTTAATTGAAATGGCAGGACTGAGTGCCTGGGAGGGAAGGCCAGCTTTGGATGTGGAGAAAACAAAAAATGATCCATAACTGACTGTAAATCCCTCAAAGCCCGTCTTTACACACAAAATATATTGAGTGCAAATCAGTCAAGAGGGGAGCAGCCTCTTTATAGGCCAAGTGTCCCAGCACTTGTAGGACCAATCCTGCTCCCATCCTGAGCCAAAATTTGGATTATATTTTTCAGAAAAAACATATATATATATATATATACAATTAAGAATCAAGTTTTTCCTCCCATGCTTTTTGCTGTCCTTCAACTGCAGGAAAGGGAATCACTGCAAAATTTTTTTGAGTAACAGAAAAAAGTGTAGCTGTTAATGGTTAGTGGTTTGTTTATTTTCTCAACTAATTCATTAAGAGAAGCTGAATTTAATGTCTTACTCAGCCCGTAAAGCCTTCCTCCTCGTCTCCTCCAGCCCACTTCCTCTGAGTTCAGCACTTCCTGCAGGTAGATGTGGTGCTCACTGTTGTTCCACAGTGACTAAGTTCTCCTGAATTGTGTTATGGTTTAATAACAACAGGAATTAGCTTTGCTGCTACCAAAACCATTTTATTATGACACATCCAAAGACATGAAACCCTCTTGTGCAATAATAAGGGGAAAAAAAAAATCTTTCCATCCACTTGTACAAAAGAAGCCTCAAGAGATCAGTGCTATAATAAGAAGAAAACAAACATGATTCAGTTTAGAAAAATGCAGCTAATATGTCTAAAGGAAACTGCAAATGCTTAATCAAACAGAGAGATTTGGGAAGCACTGTTGTTGGACGTGACCTGGGAGTTACAGGGAGACAGCAAATGAGATATTAAACAGATAATTAGGCTTTTTGCTGAAATGGCACTGTCAGCATGGAACTTGGGATGTTGTGTTCAGTTGTGTGCATCCCAAATGGATGGGAGGGACAAAGGAGTTGTGGGGGTTGAGTAGCCAGGAAATAAGCAATATAGGGAGACAAAAGAACTGGAAAAGAACTGGGGATAGTTCATAAGACAGCACATATTGGGAGTTTGACTAAGGGGGGCTCGAGGAAGGGTCAGGGAGTTCAAATACCCCAAAGGGAAGAGGAGCCACACAGAGAAACCCGTGAGAGAGGATCTGAAGGGTGTCAGGAGAGACAGCTAGGGGCTGACAAGCAGGAAAGGACTGTGAGACCTCTTAACACTCATTACAGCTACTCCATCCTTTCCTTTTATCCAAAATAAATACACGGCAGGACCGGGGAATACTGGAGTAAGCAGCTGGAGTAACTTTGGGCAGGAAGAGGAAGAAGGGCTAAGAAAGGAGAAGTGAGGTCGGTTTGTCACGTGAGTGAGCTCAGGGCTGGTCCCACTGAGGCTCTCTGGGGTTAGCATGTCCCAGCCCCAGGGGTCCAAAGGCTGCGTCAGGTTTGGTGGGGTTTATTCAGTTCTCTTGTGGGAGTGCTGTGAGCTTTCCAGCTGAGGCAGTGGCTGACAGCGGAAAGATTCCTGTTTCCTCCAAAGTTTGAAGGACAGGGCGCAACCTCCCCTCCTCACCAGTTCTTCCAGTCCTGGGCTGCTCAGAGCTCGGGCTGCTGCTGGTGCTGAGGGAAGGGTGTCTCATGGACTGGGCCAAGGTGCAGTGGCAAATGCCACCACAATGCTTTGGTACTGCGGCCCCTCTGGCCAGAGATCAGCGAGGAAGAGACAATCTAGAGTTTTTCCTGATAATAAAAGGTTAACGGAATCTTTTTCAAGCTTACATTGAAAGGTTTGATTCATGTCCGACCTTCTCCAGCCTATTTGCACAGCTTTCCTTATTACACTGGGTATCAGATTAAAAAACAAAATTGCTGATACCTGGCAGGATTTGGGGCTGGTTGTGACCTCTGTTTGACCTGAGTGGGAGCCACAGAGATAGAAAACTGAAAGTTTGCAAGAGCCTGTGGAGCACAGGAGTGGAGTCACATTACCCACGAGCCTCTCTTGGTGGCTCCTGGACCTGAGAGCGGAGCAGAGGGAAGGGAGAGCAGGGAGAGCTCCCTGGGAGTCAGCACATCCCCACACAGCCCCAGGAAGGGAGAGCAGGGAGAGCTCCCTGGGAGTCAGCACATCCCCACACAGCCCCAGGAAGGGAGAGCAGGGAGAGCTCCCTGGGAGTCAGCACATCCCCACACAGCCCCAGGAAGGGAGAGCAGGGAGGGCTCCCTGAGGATCAGCACAGCCCCACACATCAT
>VWPU01002577.1:0-14281 GCA_013398955.1 Callaeas wilsoni | reverse complement strand
ACCCGAACCCCGCTTTTCCCACCCAGGCTGGGGCTGCCCGGGGCTCTGCAGCCCCCGGGGCCGGCGGTGGGGGCCCCCTTTGCCCGCTCCTGGCGGCGTTGCGGAGGATCCCGGCGGGATGGGGACGACCCCCAAAACCCCCCGAGCTGGGCATGGACACGGAGCCAGAGCCGGGGATGAATCCTGCAGGTTTGGGGTGAAAACCCAGCGAAGCAAGCAAAGGCAGGGCGCTGGCGCGGAGGGAGGAGGTCTCTGGAGGTGGGAATGGGGATGAGCCGAGGGGATTTTCTCCCGCGGGGCTGGATCCCGAGCAGCCCACGCTGGGCTGTGCCGAGGGCCGAGCACCAGGACAGGGTCCGGGAGCTGCAAAACCCAGGAAAACCAGGATTTTCAGAGCAGCGTGAGAGGGGTTGGAAGGTGCTCCCATCTCCTCTCCAGCCTGGTTTTCCAGGCTGAAGGATGCACGAAACCATCCGAAGGACCCCAAAACCACCTCAGCTCTTCCCACCAAGCTTCTGCCGGCCCCAACTCCAGCATTACCCTCATCCCAGCCCTGCTGACCTCCATCCAGGGCAGGAGCTGCCTGTTAATAATTAAATGGACTTTACGGCCCCCCCGGGGCCGGGAACACCCTCCCGAACCATCCAAGCCAAACACCCCGGGGCGCGCGGAAATTCCAAGGGGAAGAGGCTCCTGGGTGCTTTTGCTCTGAAAACTGCCAAGAACAGGCAAAGCTCTGCGAGGGCTCTGCGCGCGGGGAGGGTTCTCCGGGCTCGGGAAGCCTGGGTTAACAACCGCAGCCTTGGCCAGGCTTCCAGGAAACCTCTTACCTCTGCTTGTGCCTCATTTCCTGATCTAATCCCCAGCTCCCGGAGGGCAGAGAGGCGCCGCCGGCGCTCGGAGGGGGTTCAGACTTTCCGCGGAAGCCAGTCCCTGCAGGAACCAGCCTGGGATCCAGGAGCCAGCCTCGGGGGCAGCTGGAAAAGCCTAGGATGGGGGTGCGGGCAGCACGGGCCCCTCCCCAGGGAGCCGCTCTGCCCTTTCGGGATGCGGCTCCGCGTCTCCCGGCTTTTCCTCGGTGGAAGGAGCGAGGTTTCGGAGCCTTGGCCAGGACACCTGGGCTCTTCCAGCAATTATTGCTATTTTCTAGGAAAATCCAGCTGGAGAGAGGTTATTTAGCTCTGTTTGGGCTGCAGAAATCCCAGCGCTGTCATCCCTGGCTCCAGGCCCTGCTTTCGAGCATCGCCGAGCGTTTCCCAGCCCAGCTGGGAACGAGGTGACCCCGAAACCTCTTCCCGGCTCCCCTGCTCCCCGGCTCCCGGCCCGTGCCAGCCCGAATCCATCCCCAGCGGGCGGCACAGACGAGCAGCCAAGAAAATAAGTGTTAATTTATTTGACGAGACCCGCGACAGCCCCGTCCGGAACCCGCGAGAGGCGCAGTCACCTTCCCGACGGCTCCCGCGCCCCGAGGCGTCGGGGAAGAGTTAAAAAATAGAGAATTTGAGGGGTCTTTAATGCTACAGAGGTCCCATCCCAAAGCAGAGGTGCTCTGCCCGAGCATTCCAAGCGGAGAAGGGGCCCCCAGGCGCTGGGGATGGAGCAGCGTCCTTGGCAAGCCGGGAACGGGGACTGTAAACTCCCTACACATCTAGAGGGGACCGGGGCACGGCGAGGGCCTTCACAGTGACACCGAGCTGGGGGTGCTGGGGACATCCTGCAGGAAGAGCCAGGCTGGATCCTCCTCTTCCTCTGGATCTTCTCGCCCGCTCCTCCTCCACCACCTGCTCCTCTGGGCTGTGGCCATGGGATCACCGTGGCTGTGGGATCACCGTGGCTGTGGGATCAGTGTGGCTGTGGGATCAGCGTGGCTGTGGGATCACCCTGGCTGTGGGATCAGTGTGGCTGTGGGATCACCGCGGCCATGGGGTCAATGTGGCTGTGGGATCAGCGTGGCCGTGGGATCAGCATGGCTGTGGGATCACCACGGCCGTGGGATCACCATGGCTGTGGGATCAGCATGGTTGTGGGGTCAGCATGGTTGTGGGGTCAGCATGGCCGTGGGATCAGTGTGGCCATGGGATCAGTGTGGCCATGGGATCACCATGGCTCTGGGATCACCATGGCTCTGGGATCACCACGGCTGTGGGATCACCCTGGCCACGGGATCAGCGTGGTTGTGGGATCACCATGGCTCTGGGATCACCATGGCTCTGGGATCACCACGGCTGTGGGATCACCCTGGCCACGGGATCAGCGTGGTTGTGGGATCACCACGGCTGTGGGATCACCCTGGCCACGGGATCAGCGTGGTTGTGGGATCACCATGGTTGTGGGATCACCATGGCCGTGGGATCACCGTGGCTGTGGGATCACCAGGGCCGTGGGATCAGCGTGGCTGTAGGATCACCACGGCTGTGGGATCACCGTGGCCGTGGGATCACCATGGCCGTGGGATCACCGTGGCCGTGGGATTACCGTGGGATTCAGATCTGTGATGCCGAGGGATCCCGCCCGCCGCACCCCTGCCTTTTCCGGGATAAATAAATTAAGGAAGTGTCCGAGGGCCGGGGCAGGAGGGCGCTGCTGGCACTGCTATCTCACGGCCAGGGACATCCTGGGGGTGGCGAACAGGGGCTGGTCCAGGGGCGGCCAGGCCGGCTGCTGCTGGCTCAGCTCCTTCTCCAGCCTCTTGAAAAGCTTCTTGGAGGCTTTTTTCCGGCGCAGCCTTCGGAAGCAGCCGAGCAAGCCGTGATCCAGGGCGGTCTGGGGCCAGAACGGGGAGGGAAGCGGGGTTGGGGGAGGGAAGGAGACCCCCATGCCCACCCGGGTGGGCTCCAGGTCCCACAGCCCCCCCGACCCACCTCCAGCACGAAGGCGGCGAAGAAGTTGAGGGCGGCAATGCCCAACAGGAGCAGCTTGAAATTGAAATCCTCGATGCCCTGGAGCTTCAGCAGGGATTTGGGAAAGCCCAGCGGGTACAGGGTCAGCCAGATCATCAGGCCAAACAGCAGGATGAGGACGAGCAGGAAGAGCACTAGGGGCGAGAGGGGACGGGGTGAGCAGGAGGAGGAGCAGGAGGAGGAGGAGGAGGAGGGAGGGCTGGTGGCCCTCCGTGTCCCCGTGTCCCCACCGTTGGTGTAGAGTGGCTCCCGGAAGGGGTATCCCTTGGACATGGCCACGGCCAGGATGAGGTACTGGAAGCCGGTGACGCAGAACAGGACGGTGTTCTCGTAGTTGGGCAGGTTCTGGGGCGCCGTCACCGTGCTGTTCAGGGGGACGTACCTGGGCCGGGGCCGGACGGGCTCAGCGGCAGAGGCCGGGGGGGCCTGGGCACCGCCCCTCGCCCTCCGCCCGGGTCACGGTTCCCTCACGAAGGGAAGAGCAGGGGCGGCTCCAGCCTCTGCTCTGGGACCGGGGACAGATCCCTTGGGAACGGGAGCTGTGCTAGGGGCTTTAGGATGGGTATCAGGGAAAGGTGCTGGGCACTGCCCAGGCTCCCTGTGACATTCCCGAGGCTGCCAGAGCTCCGGGATCGTTTGGACACCGCTCCCAGGGATGCACAGCGGGGAGTGTTGGGGTGTCTGTGAAGGGACAGGGCTTGGACTGGATCCCTTCCAGCTGAGGACATTACACAGTTCTCTGTCTGTTGCCAGATCCCAAATCCCAGGACAAACCCCGGGCTCTGCCACAACCTCTGCGCCGTTCCCATCACCAAACCCACAGGAAGCCAGGGCAGGTTTAGATGGGATACTGGGACAAATTTCCTCACGGGAAGGGCTGCAAAGCCCTGGAACAGCCTGTCCAAGGCGGTGCTGGAACCACCACCCCGGAAGCGTCCAAAAAGCCCCGCGGACGTGGCGCTTGGGGTTTAGCGGTGAACGGGGGCGGACGCCCGGGCTCGACGGCCTTTTCCAACCCCGGAATCCCAGGACTCCCCGGTTTCGGGCGCCTCACCAGCTCTGCGAGACGGTGATGAAGTAGCTGAGGACCTGCACGGCGATGAGCAGCGCTGTCTGCAGCAGGAGGCTGCCCAGCACCAGGCCGCTGATCAGGGCTCCCTGCGGCCGCCGCACGCCCAGCGCCGGCGCCGGCCCCGTGCGCCCCATCAGCACGGCCACCGTGGTGGTGATGACCAGGTCGAAGAACAGGAACTGGAAATCACTCAGGTTGGTGTTGATCTGGGGAGGAGGAACGGGACGGGCTCAAACCCGGCTGGGAGCTCCAGAATTCCGGAGAAGAGCGGGGATTGGGGGCCGGGGCTCACGGTGTAGAGCAGGAGCACGGACACGAACTGCACCAGGCTGTACAGGGCCATGTACTTGAAGACACCGAAGGAGGTGACCAAGGAGCACCGGCCCTCCCTGCGGGGGCACACGGGGTCACCCACCGGCCGCCGCCTCCCCGGGAGCTCTCCCGAGGGGGCCGGCAGCGTTCCCGGGATCGCCCCCCGCTCACCGGATGACCCTGGGCACGCACTCGATGGTGGCCACGCGGGACGTGAAGGGCGAGGCCACCGACGCCTCGGCCTCGGACAGCGAGATGCCGACGTCGGCCGCCCGCAGCGCGCCGCAGTCGTTGGCGCCGTCGCCGCACATCCCCACGCAGTAGCTGCGGGAAGGGATCCCAAGGGTTCCTCGGGGAACGCCGGAAAGCCCAGCGCAGCTCCGCGTGTCCCCTCCCGGGAGCGGCCGCCTGGCGTTAGCGGCGCCGCGGGCACGCCCGGGCGGAGTCCGAGGCGTCTCCTGGCCGGAGCACCCCGATTCCAGGATTTACCCCGGGATCCTCCCCCCGGGCTCACTTGAGCTCCTGCAGGCTGCACACCAGCTGCGTCTTCTGCTCGGGCAGCATGCGGGCGAACACCGTGGCCCGGAGCAGGATCTGCGAACGGGGGCTCCGTCAGCTCCAGCGGCATTCCCGGCCCGGTGTGCCCGGGGGCCGGCAGGGAACTGGGAATGGCAGCAGGGAACTGGGAATGGCCAGCTGGGCACTGGGAATGGCAGCAGGGAACTGGGAATGGCCAGCTGGGTGCTGGGAATGGCCAGGAGGGAACTGGGAATGGCCAGCTGGGCACTGGGAATGGCCAGGAGAGAACTGGGAATGGCCAGCNGGGACGGCCCGCCGGGCACTGGGAACGGCCAGGAGGGAACTGGGAATGGCCAGCTGGGCACTGGGAATGGCCAGCAGGGAACTGGGAATGGCCAGGAGGGAACTGGGAATGTGCAGCAGGGAACTGGGAATGGCCAGCAGAGAACTGGGAATGGCCAGCAGGGAACTAGAATGTGCAGCAGGGANACGCCGGAAAGCCCAGCGCAGCTCCGCGTGTCCCCTCCCGGGAGCGGCCGCCTGGCGTTAGCGGCGCCGCGGGCACGCCCGGGCGGAGTCCGAGGCGTCTCCTGGCCGGAGCACCCCGATTCCAGGATTTACCCCGGGATCCTCCCCCCGGGCTCACTTGAGCTCCTGCAGGCTGCACACCAGCTGCGTCTTCTGCTCGGGCAGCATGCGGGCGAACACCGTGGCCCGGAGCAGGATCTGCGAACGGGGGCTCCGTCAGCTCCAGCGGCATTCCCGGCCCGGTGTGCCCGGGGGCCGGCAGGGAACTGGGAATGGCAGCAGGGAACTGGGAATGGCCAGCTGGGCACTGGGAATGGCAGCAGGGAACTGGGAATGGCCAGCTGGGTGCTGGGAATGGCCAGGAGGGAACTGGGAATGGCCAGCTGGGCACTGGGAATGGCCAGGAGAGAACTGGGAATGGCCAGCTGGGTGCTGGGAATGGCCAGGAGGGAACTGGGAATGGCCAGCAGGGAACTGGGAATGGCCAGGAGGGCACTGGGAATGTCCTGTAGGGAACTGGGAATGGCCAGCAGGGAACTGGGAATGGCCAGCTGGGCACTGGGAATGGCCAGCAGGGAACTGGGAATGGCCAGCTGGGAGCTGGGAATGGCCAGGAGGGAACTGGGAATGGCCAGCTGGGTGCTGGGAATGGCCAGCTGGGTGCTGGGAATGGCCAGCAGGAAACTGGAAATGGCCAGGAGGGAACGGGGAATGGCCTGTAGGGAACTGGGAATGGCAGCGGGGGACTGGGAATGGCCAGGAGGGAACTGGGAACGGCCTGTAGGGAACTGGGAATGGCAGCGGGGGACTGGGAATGGCCAGGAGGGAACTGGGAACGGCCTGTAGGGAACTGGGAATGGCAGCGGGGGACTGGGAATGGCCAGGAGGGAACTGGGGATGGCCAGGAGGGCAGTGGGAAGGGCCAGCTGGGAGCTGGGAATGGCCAGGAGGGACCTGGGAATGGCCAGCTGGGTGCTGGGAATGGCAGCAGGGCACTGGGAACGGCCAGGAGGGAACTGGGAATGGCCTGCAGGGAACTGGGAATGGCAGCGGGGAACTGGGAATGGCCAGGAGGGAGCTGGGAATCTCCCACCAGCCAAAGAAACCCCTGCGAGGAGCTCTGGTTTGGAGCTGTGAGGCGGCAGGGGGAAACCCTGGAGAGGTGAAACTGGTGGAGGGTTCCCAGCCTCAGATGGAGGATTCCCAACCCCACCAGAGGGTTCCCAACCTCTCCAGAGGGTTCCCAGCCCCATCAGAGGGTCCCCCTACTGTGCCAGAGGGTTCCCCAGCCTCCCCAGACCATTCCCAAACCTCACTGGAGCATTCCTGAACCTTGCTGAAGGACTTCCCAACCCCACCAGAGGGTTCCTCAGCCTCACCATGAGGTTCTAACCCTGCTGGAGCGTTTCCAGCCTCACTGGGACACTCCCCAACCTCATTCCCCAACCCTGAGATGTTCCCAAGCCTTGCTGAAGGACTCCCCAACCCCACTGGAGGGTTCCCAACCCCATCAGAGCATTCCCAAAGCTCCCAGAGGACTCCCAACTCCCCCAGAGGATTCCCTATTGGAGGGTTCCCAGTCCTACTGGAGGGTTCCCAACCCCATCAGAGCATTCCCAAAGCTCCCAGAGGACTCCCAACCCCCCCAGAGGATTCCCAGTGCCACCAGAGGGTTCCCAACCCCTCCGGAGGTTCCTGGCCGGGCTCACCCTGGGCAGGAGGTCGGCGAAGTGCTCACAGACCACCTGGAAGGATTTCCCGTTGAGGGCGAAGTGGCAGTGCCGGGGCGGGAGGGAGGAGCCGTCCCGCTGCTGCAGGCCCTGCCGGGGAAAACAGCTCCAGGTGCGCAGCCCCATCCCCGGGGAGCCCCCGGGGCCGAGCCGGCGCCTGCCCCGATCCGCGGGGAGCGGCTCCCCGAAACCCCGGTTCTGGCCCTGCTGGGCTGGGCTGAGCCAGCCCCCGAGCCAAGCCCGGAGCGGGGCCGGCGGTGCCCACGGGGAGCTGCTCGGAGCTGCCATTCCAGCCGGGAGTGCTCCCAGGGAAAGGCAGGAGCAGCCGAACTCCTCCCCGAGGATGGATTTATGAGGGGCGGGATCACACCCTCCTTAACTGCCTCCAGGGATAACGGTGCTGGACAACCAATTCCCACCCCCGGGAGCGCCCGAGGCCAGGCTGGAGCAGCCTGGGACAGTGGAAGGTGTCCCTGGATGAGCTTTCAGGTCCTTCCAACCCAAACCACTCTGGGATCCCAGGATCACCAGGACTGCGGGGAAAGCCGGACTCGAGCGACTCCATTTCTGGGACATTGGGAAGGAATTCCTCCCTGTGAGGGTGGGGAGGCCCCGGCACAGGTGCCCAGAGGAGCTGTGGCTGCCCCTGGATCCCTGGCAGTGCCCAGGGCCAGGCTGGACGGGGCTGGGAGGACCCTTGGGATGGTGGAAGGTGTCCGTGCCCATGGGATGGGATGAGCTTTAAGGTCCCTCCCAACCCGAATCACGCCGGAATTCTGGGATTCCACGAAAACCCGAGCCCCGCAGGCTCACCGGGCAGTTCGGGCTCCCAAAAGGTGTCCTGGGCTCTCACCTCGGGCTGCTCCTCCCCCTGGGAATGCTCGGCCAGCACAAACTTGAGGGCGGCGGGTTTGTCGTGGCCGGGCGGCGAGGCGGTGACGAAGATCACGCCCTCCCTGGGCTCCACCATGCGGCACCCCCGCGCCACGTTCATGGCTGTCAGCATGTTGTCCCCTGCCGGGGACAGGAGCGGGATCAGGAAGGAGGCTTTGGGATTTCCAAGCCAAGAGGAGCAGCCCAGAGCGGCCGTCTCCCCTCTCCCGGCCACCGCGGCCACGCGGCGACCTCGCTTCCCTCTGCTCCAAACCCTCCCGTCTGCCCTGCCCCAAAGAAAAGCGGATTCAAGGCCTTTTCCTGCCTGGAAAACACCTGGAGGTGACTTTACACCCCCCCCACCCCTCGCATTAGCCACTAAAATTGGGATTTCAGACGTGTGGGTATTTAGGGGATGGACAGCAGGACACGGAGTTTTTCCACCCAAAAAACCTCCCACGCCCTGAGCCCGGCAGCAGATCGCGCATCCCGCGGGCAGGGATGGACCCAGCCAGGGTCCAGGGCTCCTCGCTGTGCCCCCACAGCTGCTTCGGGCACAGATTCCCAGCGGGATTCCCGCTGGGAAAGCCCCTCCTGCCTCCAGGACCGCGCGTGAGCCGCCCCTCGCCGGCCCCGCAGGGGCACCTGTCACCATGACGGGGCGGATGTTGGCGCTCCTCAGCAGCTGGATCACCGGGGCAGACTCCGGCTTCAGGACGTTCTTCATGACCAGGAGCCCCAGGAAGGTCAGGCCGCTCTCCACGGAGTCCCTGGCGGGACACAAGGGGATCGAGGGGGGTGCGCAGGGAAAAATCCATCTGGGAATCAGCCGGGAATTCCTTCCGTACGGATTAGGGTTCGACTCCCCGCAGGGCATCCCGGGAAAGGCTGGGAGCAAGCGAGGAGCTGGAGAGAGGAAGGCTGGCACCGACCTGGGGACCTGCAGGGCATCCTCGAAGGTGGCCACCGAGCCCAGGGCTTTGCAGGCCAGAGCCAGGACCCGGAATCCATCGGTGGTGTAGTGCCGGAGCATCCGGGAGAAATCCGGGGGCACTGGAAAGGAACAGCTCCTGAGGGAACCCCAGCTCTGGAGAGGGGACACAGAGCTCCAGGGCTGTGGGTGCTCATGAGCAGCTGTTAACCACCCCAGGAACCTGGAAATCCCATACTGGGCTGAGGGAAGCTGTCCCCACCCCAAGGAGCCTGGAAATCCCATACTGGGCTGGGGGAAGCTCTCCTCACCCCAGGAACCTGGAAATCCCATACTGGGCTGGGGGAAGCTCTCCTCACCCCAAGGAGCCTGGAAATCCCATACTGGGCTGGGGAAAGCTGTCCCTGCCCCAAGGAGCCTGGAAATCCCGTACTGGGCTGGGGGAAGCTGGAGGAAGCTCCCAACCCCATTCCCCATCTTCTGGCTCCCGTTTTCTTTCCCTCCGTGTGGCTGGAGCCACTCCAAAGCCCTTGGGAGCTGCCCCGCAGCATTCCTGAGGATAATTCCTTAGGGATGCGCCTCAGGGATGCAGCCGGCGGGACTGGGGCTGAGCCCCATCTCCCAGTACGAACCAGTTTCCTTCCTGCACAGACTGGCCACCATCTCGGGGGCACCCTTGACGTAGGCGTGGGCGGAGGCCTCCCCGGGCAGCTTCACCAGGACGCTCATCCTCTGGAAGGAGGAGGAGAAGGGGAAACGCCGCAGGATCCCCACGGGGGCCCGGTGCTTCTGTGGAGAGCAGGGCAGGCCGTCAGCGTGGGGCAGGGATTTCCCCAGGGGGCAGGAGGGCGGGAAGCTGTTCCACGGGATTACCCTGTCCCATGGCTGCTCCTCCTCCGGCGGAGGTCTCACCACAGCCAAGACCTTCATCCCGAACTGCTGGAACACCGGGAGCTCCCCCTCCTCCTCCTCCTCCATCATCTCCAAGCGCTGGAACCGAGAGGGCCAAGCCCTGCCGAGCTCCTCCACCCACGGAGGGTCCGGAACGGCCCCGTCCCGGCAGGGCGAGACTCCCGACGCCTCCCTCCCCGCGTACGCCTTACCCAGCCGGTGGACTCCAGCATTTTGAGGTCCACGGGGTCCCCGACGAGCTGTCCCCGCAGCGGCGACACGGCGTGGCACGCGGCCAGGGCGTAGAGCAGGGCCCCGGCGGGGAGGCAGCGGGGCTCGTGCACCAGGGGCAGGAAGCGCTGCTGCTCCAGGGGCACCACGCCCCACACGTCCAGGCCCTCCTCCGTCAGCGTCCCCGTCTGCGGGGAGAGCGCGGTGGGTCCGGGAGAGCCCCCGGCGCCGGCGGCGCCCGGCCCGCCGGGCCCGGCTCACCTTGTCGAAGCAAACCAGGCGGATCTTCCCGCACAGGTTGATCCGGGGGGGGCTGATGCAGAAGATCCCCTGCTTCTTCAGCCTGTTCTGGGCGTAGATGGTGCCCACGGTCATGGCGGCCGGCAGCGCCGGCGGCACGATGACGGTGACCAGGTCCAGGGCCCGGATGATGATTTGTCCCACGGGGACCTGGGGGCAGAGCGGGGACAGGCGTGGGCAGTCCCACCCCAATGGGTCCCTGAGGAATCTCGTGCTCCGACAGCCCTACCTGGTTCTTGACCAGGATGAGGATGCTGTACAGGGTGCCGACGAGAGCTGTGCCGGGGAGAACGGGCTCGGTTACAGAGCGCGGCGCACGCGGGGAGCGTCCCGCCGTTCCGAGGATTCGGCCGCTCCGGGATGCGCCGCCGGGCCCGGACCTACCCAGGACGGCGAGGAACAGCACGAACTTCACGGCATCCTTGTAGAACCTGAAGCTCACGGGTTTGGGGTAGAGGATGGAGCTGATGAGGTCCCCCTTGGCCGTGCAGAACCCTGCGGGACGGGCGGGAGGTCACCGCGCGCCGCCGCTCCCGAGGGCGCGGACTGACCCCGGGATTCGGCCCCACGCCCTCACCTGTGCGGGTGACCACGGCCAGCACCTCCCCGCCCACGTAGGCCTTGGCCTGGATCACCTGGGTCCCGCAGAACAGCGTGTGCCGCCGGTGCTCCTCGGGGCAGTACGCGGCTCCGGCCGCCTGCCCGCCCGCCGGCAGCGGCGTCTTCATCACCGGCACGCTCTCCCCTGCCGGACGACATTCCCGGCGGGAATTACCAGCGTGAGGGGAGGGCGACTCGGAGCGAATCCCTCGGGAAGGCGCTGGGACGGGGCCCTCACCGGTCAGCAGGCTCTCGTTGACCATGCACTCGCCCGTCAGCAGCGCGGCGTCGCACGGCAGCAGCGCCCCGTCCGCGGGCAGCCGGATGCAGTCCCCCGGCACCAGCTCCGCCGAGCTCACCGCCAGCTCCTCTGCAAAAGAGGCGACCCCCGGCCCCCGCTCAGGCCTCGGGAACGGGGCCCGCTCATCTCCAGGCGCCCGCGGAGGAATCCTCGCGGGAAACGGCACCGCGGGAAACGGCACCGCGGAAAACCGGAAGGGGCTCATTCCCCGCGGGTGGGAATTTGAGACGCGGGGAGATGCCAGGCCTGGGGAGAACTGATCCAGGCAAGAATTCCCAGCGCGGCAAAGCGTGAGGAAGGCAGCGGGCCTCGAGGGCTGGGAATGGCACCAACGCCTGCGGGTAGCCGGGATTCGGGCTGCGCGAGAAACGGAGCCTCCGGAGCAACCCCGGGGATTCCCAGCACAGGGAAGGGCAGAAGGAGAAGGGCTGGTGGGACAGGGCAGGGATCCATGGGGGCGAAGATTATCCTTATAATTAATGTCTCTCTCTCCTTCCCTCTCTTTCCCTCAAACTTCCTGTTAAATTAAATCCATGCTGACTTTGGAATACGGTCGTCATTTGGGCAGAGGCACCTTTCACTAACTGGACCCCAACACTACTCCGGTGTCTCGTAACATGATTCTCACGTATTCCAACATTATTCCCATTTATCCCGACATTATTCCAGTCTTTCTCAACATTATTGCTGTTTCTCACAACATTATTCCCGCATCTCATAATATTATTCCCATTTATCCCGACATTATTCCAGTCTTTCTCAACATTATTGCTGTTTCTCATAACATTATTCCCATTTATCCCGACATTATTCCCATCTATCCCAACATTATCCCCATGCATCCCAACATTATTCCCATGTATCCCAACACTATTCCTGCGTCTCATAACATTATTCCCATCTATCCCAACGTCATTCTCATCTATCCCAACATTATTTCCATTTGTCCCAACATTATTCCTGTGCCTCATAGCATTAATCCTGTATATCCCAAAATTACTCCAGTGTCTCATAGCATTATTCCCATCTATCCCAACGTTATTCCCATGTATCTCAACGTTATTCCCATGTATCCCAACGTTATTCCCATTTATCCCAATGCTATTTCCATCTATCCCACTGTTATTCCCATGTATCCCAACATTATTCCCACGTAGCCCAACATTATTGCTGCATATCCCAACATTACTCCCATCTATCCCAATGTTATTTCCGTGTAGCCCAACATTATTCCTGTGTATCCCAACGTTATTCCCGCATATCCCAACATTATTCCCATCCATCCCAACATTGTTCCCATTTATCCCAATGTTATTCCCATCTATCCCAACGTTATTCCCACGTATCCCAGCATTATTCCCATTTATCCCAATGTTATTCCCGCGTATCCCAACATTATTCCCATTTATCCTAATGCTATTCTCCTCTATCCCCACGTCATTCCCCCCTAGCCCAACATTATTCCTGTGTATCCCACCATTCTTCCCATTTATCCCAACATTCTTCCCATCTATCCCTACATTGTTCCCATTTATCCCTATGTTATTCCCTTCTATCCCAATGTTATTCCCGCGTATCCCAACATTATTCCCATTTATCCTAATGCTATTCTCATCTATCCCAACGTTATTCCCACATTTCCCAACATTATTCCCATCTATCCCAATGTTATTCCCGCGTTTCCCAACAGTATTCCCATCTATCCCCACGTTATTCCCGCGTATCCCAACGTTATTCCCATCTATCCCAACATTATTCCCACGTTTCCCAACATTATTCCCATCTATTCCAATGTTATTCCCATCTATCCCAATGTTATTCCCGCGTTTCCCAACAGTATTCCCATCTATCCCAACGTTATTCCCGCGTATCCCAACGTTATTCCGGTGCAGAACCGGGATCCCGGAGGACGCGCCGTCCCAGCGGCCATCCCAAAAAGCCTCTCCTCACCTCCGCTGGGCCGCCGGACCCGGACGCCCACGGACATCTTGGCCATGTTGCGCAGCGTGGTGCTTTGCTGGAAGGGAGGCGGCGGGTAAAACCCGCCCGGAACCGCCAGGAAGCGTTCCCGAAAACCCCCCGGGGGCTCGGGAGCCGGGACGGAGGGCGAGCGGGCCCGGGAGAGCCCGCGGAGCAGCCGGAGCGGATCCGCGGGGACGCGATCCCGAAGGAGCGCCGGCGCCCACCTTGCGCGTCTCATAGAGGGACAGCCCCAGGGAGAAGGTGGAGATGAGGAAGATGCAGGCGGCGTAGTAATAGTAGGCGTCGCACACCCAGAGCACCATGCTGAGCACTTGGAAGATGTAGAACGGATTGAGCACCTGCAACACGGAGAGCGCCCGGGATTGGGAGCGGGGAGAACTTCTGGCAGCTCACGGGGAGGGAGACCTCCTTGGGGTGGGAGAGCCTCCTCCAGCCCAGTGAGAGCTCCAGGCTCTGGGGTGGGAGAGCCTCCTCCAACCCGGAGTGAGAGCTCCAGGCTCTGGGGTGGGAGAGCCTCCTCCAGAGCAGTGTGGGATTTTCAGGCCCATGGAAGTGGGAAGAGCTTCCCCCATCCCAATATGAGAGCTCCAGGCTCTGGAGTGGGAGAGCCTCCTCCAGCCCAGAGTGAGAGCTCCAGGTTCCCTGGAGTAGGAGAGCCTCCTCCAGCCCAGTGAGAGCTCCAGGCTCTGGGGTGGGAGAGCCTCCTCCAGCCCAGAGTGAGAGCTCCAGGTTCCCGGGTGTAGGAGCCCCTGCTCGAGCCGAGAGAGAGCTACACGCTCTGGGGTGGGAGAGCCTCCTCCAGCACAGCATGGGATTTTCAGGCCCATGGANGTGAGAGCTCCAGGCTCTGGGGTGGGAGAGCCTCCTCCAGAGCAGTGAGAGCTCCAGGCTCTCTGCGGTGGGAGAGCCTCCTCCAGCCCGGAGTGAGAGCTCCAGGCTCTGGGGTGGGAGAGCCTCCTCCAGCCCAGTATGGGATTTTCAGGCCCATGGAAGTGGGAAGAGCTTCCCCCATCCCAATATGAGAGCTCCAGGTTCCCTGGGGTGGGGGAGAGCTTCTCCCATCCCAGCATGGGATTTCCAGGCTCCCTGGAAGTGGGGAGAGCTTCCCCC
>VWPU01002576.1:0-40755 GCA_013398955.1 Callaeas wilsoni | reverse complement strand
AACATTTAATCTCATTTGGTTTTTATCTCGGGTTTTTTGGGAATATTTTGAACCTTCACAGTTCTTTCTGTTTTATTCACAGAAANTCTTTGTTTTTCCATGTTTAAACTGGTTTGTAACATTACCTTCCTGGGGACCCTGTTCCAGTTCCTAACCACCCTCAGGGTGAAGAACGTTTTCCCAATATCCATCCTAAACCTCCCCTGACACAGCTTCCGACTGTTCCCTTGGGTCCTGTCACTGGTCACCACAGAGAAGGGATCGCTGCCTGCCTCTCCTCCCTCATGAGAAAGTTGCAGACTGCGATGAGGTCTCCCTTCAGTCTCCTCTTCTCCAGACTGAACAGACCAAGTTACCTCAGCCTCTCCTCATATAGTTTCCCCTCCAGACCCTTCACCATTGTCATGACCTCCCTTTGGATGCTCTCTAATAGCTTAATATCTTTTTTGTATTGTCATGCTCAAAACTGCATACAGGACTCAAGGTGAGGCCGTCCCAGTGCAGAGCAGAGCAGGACAATCCCCTCCCTTGCCTGGCTGGTGATGCTGTGCCTGATGCCCCCCAGGACACGACTGGCCCTTGGCTGCCGGGACACAGCCGACTCATATTCAACTTGCCATTGACCAGGACCCCCAGGTCCTTTACTGCAGCATTTCTTCCCAGCATCTCATTCCCCAACACTGTACACCCAGTGCTGCTGAATCCCAGGTGCAGGATCCAGTGCTTTCCCTTGTTAAACTTCAAATCGTTGGTGACTGCCCAGTGCTCTAATTTGTCAAGGTCTCTCTGCAGGCAGTTTGACTCCCTGTAACTGACAGACTCTATGAAAGATGATTATGATATACTTTGAGTAGTCCCCACATTTGATACAACATCTCTGGGTTGGATAAACATAGGTGACAATTGAGAGTATAGGGAAAGTGTTAATTTTCTTCGGTTAAACTTAAGGTTTCAGTGTCTGCTACACAGGAGTGCAAGTTGCAACCTAAACATATTTTGTTCTTAGTCTGTAATAAATGCCTGAGCAGGCAATTTTGTGCGTATATAGTTTTCTCAGTAGTGTTAGATAAAAGTTTACCCAGCCTATGTGGAATCCTCAAAAGTATGATCAGCAGATTCTGCAGTCAGTTCTTTTTCAATACATTATGCAAACTCTTTGGAAAGGAGATTAGTTTCTTCCCAAATAGCAATGAAATGTTGTTTCATTAAAATGAGTTAATGAATTACTGAAGCAGCATTTTGTGGGCAAAGTTTGAAAATTCTTTTTTCATACTATTAGTGATTACAGACTAATATCTAAAGTAGCTTCTCAGTTATGGAATGCTGAGTTTCCACATTTCTTCCCCAATCTATTGAAATAATGCAGATCTAAGTCATAGAAATGTCACCTAAATGGTAGCATTTTCAGAAAGTGAAGCTGAGTTTGGATTATGCTCTAAACATAGGAAATATAAGTCTAAACCCTAAACATACTCAAGTTTCCAGGCTTAACTCCAGACAATTCTGGAAAATATAGGTCTATACTCAGCTCTCATCATTCAGAATATGACAGAATTATTGTATTCACACATTCTTATAATATTCCATTAAATTATCTTTATTTTTTCTTCTGACAATATGTTTCTTTTGCTATCCAAGCTTTGCTACTCAGTATTACTCTGAATCGAATCTGTATTTAGGCCTTTCAAAAGAAATCATTCAAACTGAAGCTATGCCATGAGCTTGTTCTAAAGGCTGACTGCACCCAGGGCTGCAGTGATTGCAAGACAGAGGTAGACATTGCTTGGAATTCTCTGGTCCTCTTCATGTGAAGTTGATTTGATACATTAATGTTTTGGCCTCCACAGAGAATGGTCTGTAAATTTTTGGTGTTAAGACAAGATTTTATCTCGAAGCACATACTACACCTTTTGGAAGACCAAGACTTGCTGTGATCCAGAAGGCTGCTTTTTATTTTAAGGACCAATTGCATTCCAGTTTTGTGTTAGTACAAAATTCTTGTTTGTCATACTATCTTATATATCCTACACACCAGACTTTTTATCTTTCCTCTATTAAATAATTGCATCAACTGGCTTTTCTCTCCTAACGTCAGAGATAAGAAAGAACATACTCATTTTTAATTGTAAGTAAACCTTCATCCTTTCTGTAATTGTCAATTAGAAAGTACTGTAACCACACACCACCAGAAACCAAGTATACTGTTAAATATACATCAGACAGACTAAAATACAGTTTTTAAGCTTCTAGAATCTACAGCAGTTTAAATTATGTTTCGATAAAATGTGTAGAGCACACATTTGTAGTTGGTAATTTACCAGCAAAATATTTGGAGAAATGTAAATTTTTAACTATCTTCTCCATTACACTGATAAAAGCCCTGTACACTCTCAGTCGGCTTGTACCTTCTTCACAGAATACAGTGTCTTCAGTGTCTTTTGTACCATGAAATATATATATATGTATATATATATATATTTAAATTACATTTCTGCCTTAATTAGATTCCTTGAACACAATGCTTATATATTATTCGTATAAGCAATATGAAACATATTGACATACATGATTTTTGAGAAAAAAAGTTCCTCAAAAATAAAAATATTCTTGCAGTGGTAAAATCTGTTATAACTGGGCATAACTCTTTATCTCTTCAATTCAGTTTAGATTTGAAGAGTAATGTCTCAAGTTTGCGCGTGTCCCAGGATGTTTTCATATGACCTGGCATGAACAAATTTCAGAGACCACTGCAGGATTCAGTGTGCTGATGCAGAACTGCAGTTTAAAGCAGTAGCAAGGTCATTAAGGGTTATTTGTCAATCTTCCCTAATGAGCTGCTCAGCCTTTTCAGCATTCATGTGTGTTGCTGCTGACACAGGTCTCCCAGATCATGGTTTGTCACAATTGCTAGTCTCACCTGACTTGAAATGTTTCAGCCATCTGTACACATTTCTCAGTTTCACGGCTTCAACCTTGTACAGTTTGCATATTCTTATAAGTCTCTTTACTGCCTGAACTTTCACTCTGTAAAATTTCTTTCCTTACACATTGCTGTATATGGTGTATACAGTTGTGTCCCTTAAAATGTTCAGTTCACTGTCACTCAAACGACTGCTTTAGAGACCCTCAAGAGCTAAGATATGCATGCAGAGTCCTGCAAATACTTAACTCTGAACACATTGAGAAGATTTTTTTTTTCTCATTTTACTGTTAAAAGGCTTAGGACACTCAAATCTTAATAGATCTGTTGGCAGCTAAGTACAACAATGCCACTTGCTCTGTCATTTCTCCCCTGCCTACTCCCCAGGTTGGATGGGGAGGAGAACTGGAAAGGAAAACAGTAAAACTCCTGGGCTGAAATAGAAAAAAAAATATTAACTAAGATAAATTAAATACAATAATAATAGAAATAGTTGTAATGAAAGCAGGACAGAGAGAGAAGGGAATAAAATCCAAGAGAAACAAGTGATGTACAATACAGTTGCTCACTACCTGCGGACCAATGCTCAGCCCCTGAGTATTGTCCCTGAGCCAGAGCTGATGCCTCTGAGTCAAGTCCCCCAAGTTTATATACTGGGCTTGTTGTCCTATGGTATGGAATATTCCTTTGGCCAGTTCAGGTCAGCTGTCCTGGCTATGGTCCCTCACAGCTTCTTGTGCACCTGCTCCCTGACAGAGCACGGGGAACTGAAAAAGTCCTTGGATCAGAGTAAACACTACTGAGTCACCACAGGAACATCAGTGTGTTGTTATCCACATCCTTCTCCTGCTGAATCCCACACTCAGCCCTGTACAGGCTACTAAGAACAAGAAGAGCATGAACTCTATCCCATTCCAAACCGGGGCATGTGACTGAGCTGAGTGACCCATGGTGCTGTTGCCCCACGCTCCTATAAATGTATTTTACACAAATTGACCATCACAAGCACTCTAAATTAAAACTAATATTAAAAAGGAACACATGCCAAATTGTTAATCAGCTTTTTTTTGATGGGTAAAAGGACAAAGAAGTTGCTATAACCTAAGTAAAAAAATTAAAGAAAATAGTTGTTCTGAAACCACAAAAATCGAAACTAAATAAATTAATGAAAAAAATGCAATATACAAAGAGATAAATAAATAAACCTAAACCAAACAAAATATGTCAATTACTGCCTCAAGAAGACAAAAAGTACATTGAAGAGAAAGATTTCTGGATCTTGATTTGCTTCAAATTTTCACTCAAAGAGAAGGTAAGAGAGAGAGGAGGGAGAAAACATAAAGGGTGCTGGAGACAGAGGAGCTGATGTCACATATACATGTCAGCTCATATGTTTACTTTTTATTCTTTGCTATTGGTGTTGTACATGAAGACTAGCACAGTTTTAATTTGATTAGTGAAAATAGAACAGATTTTATATTTCCCTGGTGAAATGCATCATCATTAAAAAAAAAAGTAAGAATAAAGAACTTAAATCCTAATATTCTTCATTCAGCTCCAACTGTTAAAATCCTGTGACCAGGGTACCAGTAATTCAGATATTTGTACATATTTCCACAGACGTATACTGGTTTTATTGGTATGCATTCCCTTAATAGTATAATCTAAATGCATTTTACTTGATAAGTTTTTATGCAGATCTTACAACACATTTTTCTACCACATGTTGGAACATTTGCACAAAAAAAAAAAATCCCATCTTTATGTTTGAAATTTATGGGAACACAATTAAAATGAGAGGGGTCCAAAGGTATCAAGATAATTACATTTTTCTAATCTTACTAAACAAGATAAATTACCTGCAGGCCCTCTTATAAAAGATGAAATCTTCATAATAAGTGAATTAATCAAGCAGCAGCTTGCTACTGCACATGCATTTATAACAGGAATGATTCAAAGACTTATTTTATGGGGAAATTAATGGAAACAGGCTTTTCATTCTTCTGCACCAATTGAAAACCTCAGCAACCAGCTGCCCACTTGTCAAGAAAACAGAAAGAAGCTGGAAACAAAGATAAATAAAAACACCTTTTTCCTGGCACTTTTGAAGAGAAAAAGCAGCTCTCATTTACAGCAGCCATCTGTTTGTTATTTAATATGGGTGAATTACATGCTGTAATGAGTTTGTTTCTGCATCACTCAGTGCAATGGAACACAAGTTCACTCTCATAATGTGCAGCAGTTTTTAAAAGCTAATCATTTAATTGGACACAATAGTCAATGACAAATGGAGATGTAAAAACTCAGCCAGCTGTAGAGTGAATATGTAATCATTGTGAAATCATATTATTTTACATGCATGAAGACTCTTTAATAGTGGCTGATGTTGGTCAGCACTACAGGCTGAAGAATGGAAGAAACATGATGAAAAGCAGCACTTCAAAACCATTCTTAATATAATTGGGCTGTATTCAGGCACATGCTGTATCTGCCATTAAGTTTAGGTACTTTATCATCTCCAAATCGTTTAGTGGCCTCTCCCAATTTTTGTTTACATTTGCTTTCAGCATTTATGGTTCAGTAGGCATGATCTACAGTTTGTTGGGAGTCATCTGACTAGTTCTTTTCAGACTGCCTTATAGTTCCCACTGACTTGCTGCTTGCTTTATTTATAATGCTACACTAAAATAAATACAGAAAAGTGGAAGAAATGAATCTCAGGGACAAAAATGGATTCAGGTAATCTAGACTTTGGTTTAGATGGTTTTTATCTTGTGGTAAGGGATTTATCTGTTTTCAGAACTTCTTGAGGAAGCAAAGAAATAATTTTTCTTTAGACTTGTCATAGATTCAGCCAGTCTGTGAGCTTTAGCCGAATTCAGTGGAATGTAACCTTTTTCTATGTACTAAATTTATGAATTCTTCACTTCTGAAGAGTGACTAAGCATAATATTTTAGCTTCAAAATACAGCAAGGAAAGCAAGTTTAATGCTGATGTATACCTACAAATTACTTTTTTTTTGTTTTAACTATTAAGGTTAGCTTAATTAACTATTAACTATCAAGCCAGCTTGAACCAGGATTCAATTTTTGTTAAAAGATTCAAAGGCCTAAAGAGCTTAGATGGATCCAAACAGCTTTCTGATAGCATTTTTGAATGTGTACTGCTATCCAGTGTCTCATTGTTGCATAAAGGCCTGTGTACCCTAAGGTAATATGAACAGATATATCCAATAGGTTTTAAAATATGAAGAGGTAAAGAGTGAGAAACAATACTCATATGTAAAGTTGAAGCCATTCAGTTTATTTCCTCCCTCAAAATTTTAAGGAATTCAAAACAGAGGAAAAATCCCTCAAAGAATGAAAATATATCACCTCAGCAGCTTTGAGAGAGGGTACTGAAAATAACAACAGGGGTTTAAGTACCTAGAAAACAAGTGAGAAGGTGAAGCTACAGTGTAGAAGAGTGACACATCTCCTTAGACATAGAGAAAATATGGGAAAACATCTTACTCATGCCAAAAACATCCACTCAGAAAATACAATAAAGAGAAATACAAATACTGCAAATTGGAAAAGCTTTTGAAACACACATCACAAACACAATTAGTAGGGAGGAAATGTCACACGGTTCGTAGTGGATGACTAAAAAGGTAGAAAGCAGAGTAAATTATAAAGTATTTTCAAAGACAAGATTTGGAACTCATGCTGACAAGAGCCAAACATGATGAACTTATTAATGATGCACATAGGGTGGAAGGCACAATTACTTGGATGGAGAAAGTACCAGTTAGAATTGCAAAGTCCGAAGAAAAAGCCGAATCCGTTGTAAGCTCCCATATGTCTGACTGTCTTTCTTTAAAGACAGCAAGGAGAAGTTCTTTATTTAGTTCAGACAAGCTGAACAATTACACACCACTTCTCCCCCACCTACTGCAACCTGATGCAGTCCTACATGGCTTCTGCTGCTTCTAAAACTCAGTCTCTTCATCTGTAATCCTATTATCTCCAGTAACAGCGGTAACAAGAGCCTAAATATAACACTATTAGTGGAGAGTGGATGGAGCATAAAAGTAAGTTGTATCTGTATAAAAGGTATATGAGTTTGAAGTTGAATATGAAAGGAGAAGAGCAATAGCATAAATATGGGGTGAAGGAAAAGGCTGTGTGATTTGCATAGTGTAGCCTGACCTTCAGATCTGAATCTACAGGTGTTGTGTTCCCCCCAGCTTTAGAGACAAACTATGAAAACCGTATTCATAACAGCAAAATGACCAGTTTCAGAAAACTAGTGTTCCTCATGTTTTGGTTTTAATTCTAGATTCCCAACTTTGAGGAAATAGATAATGAAATGAACAGAAATCTTAATGACTATTTTTTTTTTTCCTACAAGATAAATAAAGTAACACAGTGTTATCTGAGGGATGTCCTCACCCACTCCACAATGATATCAAGTCTGTGTATTTCTTAGAAGGTTTACCTGAAGGCTGAAATGCACAGAATGGACCTACATGTTTCATGGGAATTTCATTTCAGAAAAAAAATACCAAAACCAATCATAGTAGAAAAATTCTTAACAAGAGGAATATCAACAGTTCTATTCGGATTGCCCATTTTAGTTTTAAGGAATATCACTTATTGGAGAAATTATAAGGAATCACTGTTCATCAAATATGGAATGGAACTTTTACTGGCAAGCTATCTGCATATGACGAATAAATGTAAATGGTGTCAGATATCATTAGGTCTTATTTTATATTGATAGAAAAAAATGCAACTGAAACTACGTGATTTTTCAAATGAAACTGGAAGTAATAAAATTGTGTTACTCTTAGGTTATAAGACATTCTATCATTGTGTCCTTACTTTGTTTTGTTCAGACGGTCATGTAAGACTATTAAAACAATGCCTATTTTTTATAGGGCAATGTATTTCAGCAGATTAATTTAGACTTTATCAGATAAATTTAATCTTTGAACTTGTTTCTGAGAATTTCATGCTGAAGAAAATATCCTATAAAAAGATACCTTTGTCAAATAAAAAATTATATCTATTAATTTCCTCATTTCTTTTAAAATAATTTTTAAATCAAAACACATACTTTACATAATTGTGCTTTTGAATTTTTCATCCCTCCTTTTCACCATTTTCCCCTCTCTTTTTTCTGTCACTTCTGTATGGACAAGAAGTCAGTAATAAAGTGCTTTACTCTAACATACTTCCTAACTTCTGCTGGTAGCTATTATATTTGATATCAAAGAATGTAAAAAAAACTTCCCTGAAGTGCAATCCTAGAATCCCAAGATGTACAAAGTCTCTGTAAGTTTTCAAGAGCTGAGCACCAATGAGCCTCAAATATTTCAATAATTTCCATCATAAACCTAAATAAGTTCTCTTGAGGTAATGAAAGGCATTAAGATTTCCTCACAAGTCCTGATGGAAATCTTGCACATTTACAACACAGATACCTCTACTTTTTGATCATACACACTTTCAGGACTAGTGGCCATGACTGCCAGTCACTTCCTGAAGTTGTTTGTAGGTAGTAGAGCAAACAGCAATGTTTTGTCAAAGTTGTGCCGAGGTGCTTGTGAAACTCTGCGCCCACTGAAACCGACTTGAATCTATCAACATCTAAGAAAAGAAGCTTTTACTTTTTGTAAGATACAAGGGGAGAATGATAAAACTACAGAGATGTATAAAGACTATTCCATTCGTGAACCTTCAGGTCAATAGTGGGTAGCACGGCCTTTGTATAAACATCAGATTAAAACCATTATACTCTTGGGTGCAATTCAATGCAGTTCTAAGAAGTGGTGAGATATGAGCTGATCTTGATGCTCTTTTCTCACACTTGATAGTGTTTAAGTGGCTTGATTTATACTCATGACAAAAATGTCTTTAAAACTTAACAACATTTTAAAAATGTTTGAGCATACATTCGTGCTCCTGAGAAAAGTAAAATGAATGGAGAAAGCTGGTGAAACAAGAAAGAAGCACAGGTTGAAACACTGGGAAGAGAAAACCAAAACAAAATATAGTCTGCAAAAGTGGAAGCATCTATTAATTACTAGAATATTGAGCCATTTTCCCTGGCAGTTTAACCATGCATCCAAGTATTGTAAATGATCCACTATATTTTTTAAAAAACCTCCTGGAAATTTAATTCTTCTGACCAAATGTGGTCATTGGCAATGCAGACACTGGCATCACAAACAGGGGTTTTTTATAGCCAATGAATGATTGGTGCTCATCATTACTATTTGCTGTTTAAAAACTGCCCAAATATTCCAAATAATCCTAAAAAACAGAGACTTTTATAGTGGATGCTATAGGTATAAATGAGAAAATCCTTCTTCCTGAGTGCCTGAAAGCTAATAAAAAAAGTCCTAAAATAAGATCAAATAAAAGAGGCAACTGTCCATTTTTTTTAAATTAATCTGAGACCAGGACTGAAACCAAAAACTTTGTAAGCCAAGTCATGCTTCAGAAAATGGGCACTGGCTCATCCATTCCAAGATCTCTTGAGGTAGGTTTTATCTAGTAAAGCTGGGAGTTTAACTTCTAGGCATCAACATCTCAACCATTTATGCTAAGTCTTGTTTTTGTAGTCAGTGAAGAGGAACTTACACAGCTAAGGACTGATTTATCTCGAACAGATGTAAACATCTAAAATGTATCAGCTGAATTGACCCAAAAAGTGCCTGTTTCTGTTGCCTATCTATAAAAGCAGTTTAGACTAACTTAGAGGTGGATGTGTCTCCTGTAGATATCCCAAGTTATTTTAGAGAAATTCGCACAATAAAAATTATATACCCTAGCTTTTGGCTTTCCAGTAGTGCTAAAATCACTCAACTGAATTGACAAACAAGTGCAACTCTTTTCCTAAACAGTGTGGATTTAAGTTCAAATTGGAAATCTGCACTGTCAGGCTAAAAGCAGAGATTATTTGAATTAAATGCAAGGAACTTTCTCCATTTCTCCACATTCTCCACTTTTCTTTTATCAGCTATTGTAGCTAGGATGTCAGTATTCATTCTACCAAATGCAAGGAGTTAGAGAAAGCAAGCTTTCTAGCTTAGTGAGGAGGACATTAGGGTAGAGTGATCAGAAACCTGGGTCTTGATCTGCAAATCTTATCATCATTCTAATATTGTTTACTTCTTTTACCCCAAAATGCAAAATACAGAGCCAGTTCCTTTATGGATCTGGGCCTTAAAATCAAAAACAGAACACGATGTGACAGGCAAGTCTCAATACAAGGGTGACAAACACACAGATGACAGTGATGGATATCCAAACTTTTGTAGTCTCCAAAGGTTTGTTGCTGTTGTAATATTTTTTTCAGTTTAGCGAAAATGAGATACTGATGAATCACCAACCTGATGCTTGCCTAGAAAGAACGCTGCTACTTAAGACTTGTTTGAACAAAAAAAAAAAAATCAGAAAAGAGTTTTACGTATGTATTAAAATATGTATCATGTTATATTACAGTTGATGTTACTGCTTATTATGAATCTGTAAAAAACAGAGCAAGCCTGTTCTAGATAAGTCAGTAGTAATGTTTTATGATATTTGAACTGACATTTTGCAGACACCACAGATTCAATTAGATTAGCTGTTTCGGTATGTTTTGAAAATTGTAAACATTTCCCCCAAATGTGCTCTATATATTGTGCATTATATGACATGATGTTAACTTTTAAATTCTGATGAAATTCTAAACCAATGTGATCCTTTGTTTAGACAGCAGTATGTGCTGCCTATAAACTTTCATGCCACCTGCATGAATCTGAGAGCAGAATTCATAATGACATGGACACTGCCTAATCTAGGGTAAATCTTTTACTCCCTTCTAGCGGGATCTTTATCAGCAATGACCCAGAATGACAACCAATCATTGGAACAAAAAGCTTGTATAGAGAGACTGAAACGTTCAGTGAGTTTGTCCTCCTCCCACTTGATGGCTACATCTCTATTCTCAAAATGTTTCCAACTGAGTGTTTGGGCACATTATTCTTAAGGCTTACACAGATGCAGAGAAAAGGGAGGCTTTGTATTTCTATTTTCTATGTCTTTATGTTTCTCTTCTTAGAACTACATGGATAGAATCTTAGCTGGTGTGAATATCTGCAGTCCTAAGCAGCCCACTCTGATGCATCTTTCTTGCTGTTATCTGCAAGACGAATGCAGGGTTTTTGCATCCCAATTATTTTCAGAAGATTTTTTTCATAAGCCAGACTGCTGTATACATACACCTACTTGTGTTCTTATCTATCTTGAAAAAATATATTTTATAAAGCCCTTTCAGTGCTGTAACAGAAAATCGTCATGAAGTTACCTCACAGTATTTTATTTCAACATAATTTATACCTCCTATCTCTGCCTTTAAATAATGTTCTTCTATTATGAATTGGTTTTAGGATCTTTGCTGTTTAATGTGTTGTGAAAACATCCTTAATTACATTGTAATGGTTTGTTTTCTGTCTTGTAGTTGTTATGTTACAGGTGAAACTGTGACTGACCCTGTGTAAGACTAAGGAATCAATGAATAACCATATATGCTCTGTCCTTCAGTGCCAGCATAATGAACCTCAAAATCTAGGAAAAAACATGGAGTGGCAAGTTAGATTTTCACTTAGGGTGAGTAATTCTAGGGGGTATTGAAAGGACATGCATGAGGCTTATATGGAACCTTAATTCTTCTGTCTGTAATATGCCAAACAGGGCAATTCACAAGGGGGAGGATAAGCCATGTATTATAGAAGGCAGCAGTAAAATGACTTCCCCCTACAGCAAAGGGAAAGCAAAAAAAGAATTGCTTCTGTATGTCCCTGGGCTCATCCTAGCACAGAGCTGAGTTTAAAAGCTTGATCTTACTCTCTTTGAGTAGAGTTTTTAATCTGTTTTGGCTGCTTTGTCCTTGGAGTGAATTAATAAATTTTTCTGATGGAAATAGGGTGTCCAAGTATCTGTCTGACTAATGTGATACTATAAACAGCAGTGTATTTTTGTCTCAATAGTTGTTTGCAACAAATAGAAATTAAATAAGGCAAATAAAAAATAAGAATAAAATTATTGAAAGAATTTAGAAGCTAAAGGAAAGCAGGAATAACAAATAAAATTTTTTAAAAACCCAAAACAGCAGAATCAATAGACATACTGATTTACTCAGTTTTATGATGGAACTTTGGGAGTATGGGCTGTATTTGGGCTTTTTCATGTCTGTAGTTATAATGGGGAGATGGTACAGACTACAGTAACTTATGGGGTTTATGTCATACATGTGAGTGCCTCATAAGTTATTAGCACCAGAAGCCATAATGAGTTATGTCACACTTCTCTTACATAGCCTCCAAAAATTATAAGTCCCTTTAAGCCATGTGCAATATCATTAACTCAGCACGTTTTCAGTCTTAGAGATTGTATCCAGATTTTGAGAATTTTTCTTGTACTTCACCAGTGATGCATGAAAACTAGTAATGAATATGAGAATGTAAGGCTGATGCAAATACCCTGACCTACATAGCTCTCTATGTAGCCAAGAAAATATTTCTATTTCTCTTCATTTTAATTCAACCAAGGACTAAGTTGAACTCCAGATGTTTACACGATCTATTCTTAAAAGTGTAAATTTTTCAAGATGCAAAGTATCCACTGTTTCTCAGTGGCTTTCATAAGACCTGGATATTGTTCTGCAACTAAGAGATCGTCTTAATTCTCTTAGCAGCATGAATTTATGATCCAGATACTCTGAAATCTAAAACCCTTTGGTCCCAATGTACCCTACCTCTGGGAGGCCTTTTCTTTTCTATTTATTCTGTCTATAATATTTTTTAGGCTACTGTTGAAGATTGAACTTGTATATTAAATTTTGTATGTGGAGATAACACTACAAATTTAAATATAATTAAAACAGATTTTAGAATACTTATAAGGAAGATGGGTTGACTCAATTTTCATTAACACTCACTGTACATTAGTGTATGTGTCTAATCTCCTCAGCTAACTCCTAAAGAATAGCCTCAGTGGAATAATTCATGATTTATAAAGAAGTAAATGAAAAAAAATATGATGAGTTGTAATTTCATCTTTTCTAAGGCAATTAACTAGAATTTCTCCTCACTGCAATTACAAGTATTTCAGTATGGTGGAAAGGAAATCTAAAGCTTATATGAAATTGCACAGGTAGTTATTGTTACTGTTGTTTTATTGTTGTTGTGGGACAGAGTCTATTAGAACATGATTTTGCAAGCAGTAGTCTAGTTGCCAGTTCCTAGTTATCCTTTTTTGGGTTGGGGTTGTTTGTTTGTTTGTTTTAGTTCAGCAGCATAATTTAGAAAAAAAAGAAATGCCAAATTATATAACTAAATCAGTATGAAACCTCCCTAGCGCTTGAAAAAATTCTTGTGTTATTTGAGATTTCTTGCCCTTTTCATTTTTATTCTGGTTGTGGTAATTTGTCTTACATTTCAAAGACCAAGAGCTCATGATTGGTTTCTTGCACTGTTTTCAAGTACATTTCAAAGGATTTACATGTTTTTAAAAAAATGTATTGACAAAGGAATAAAGAAGTTTTATTTCAGCTCCTCTGAAAAAGGAATATATGACCCAGACAACACAATGTTCAGCTCAGAATTGGGGATTTTAATTTTTAACGTGCCTTGCTGAGGCAAAGCAAACTGGCAATATAGTAAGGGTTCACATAACAGGCCAAAAGGGTGGGTATCATTCACAGAGTGTCTGAAAAGGACAAATATAATTCAATAAATCAGGTACCAAGCATGGGCCATTTCTATCCAGCCTGTCATGTTTTCACCAGAAGACAAGAAGGAAGCCATCTGAATTGAGTTGCTGTGTGTTCTTGGCTCAGAATAATCCTTCAAGCTGTTCTTGTTTCTACTGAAAAACAAGTGAAGTCCCATCCCTCAGGATACAAGGATACTACAAGCTTCTACTGAGAAATATCCAAAAGTTTGGTCTGTTCTAATCAAGATTTGAGTTGCATTTTTACTATTTACAAACTCTTAGAGAGGTAGGAGATTTCAGAAAAAATTATATAGAGGAAAAAAAGAAAATTACTAATATTGCTATCTTGAAGAGAATCTAGCACGCAGCTCTCTTAAGTTAATACATAGACTAGTTTAATGTGTAGGACTATCTGATGAACAATGAGAATATTTCCCAAGAACCTTCAAGAAGTTTTTTACAGTATAATCTAAAGCAAATGAGATGAGAAAGTGCATGCTTACAGTTCACAGATAAATTTGTTAATAAGCCAGTAAATAGTTCAACAGGTAAAATTTAAATCCTGAGGAACCTGGAAGATCCAACTAGATATTTATAAGATTAGATTCACTTGTTTTTTTAATCAAAATAAATTTCTGACACATTTAATAGACTTTTTGTTTAAATGTAAGTAAATTTAACTATGGATAAGTACAAGAAAAGGAAAAATATCAAAGAATTTTGAAGTAGATACATGTGAAGGGGTGCACATGTAGAATCAAGAATTAGACTTTTTGATTCAGAGTAAGTGTCAAATATTTGAATATGCACAATCTAGTTTCATCTAGTTTATGTTTATACACTACATTTTCTCTGTTTAAAAAAAAGATAAATAATTAACTTTTCATGCTAAAAACAATAAATCTAAATCAATCTATTTATTCCACTTTTATTTTTGTTAACTCTCTTTTGCAAGACATCAACAGAAATAACAGAATTTTTACAGAGTTAGCAAACTTGGGTCATCTTGCTGGGTGAGCAGATATATGTATATATATATATATATATATATATACATAAGAAGCTTGCCAAACCTGTGAGCTGTGATGAAGGAGTTTAATTAAAGTTCATGGACAAATTAAAAGTGAAAAAAATAGAACAGCAAGAAAGGCATTAATTAAGAAAACCTGTATCTTAAAAACAGCAGACCCAAGGGTATCAGTACAGTAATAAGTAACAGCAGGGGTGACCATCAGATAGAAGATAAAATAGAGTAATATGGGGTAAGTGACCAAGTTTTCCAGGTGTAAAGTTGTTATGAAGTCCGTGACTATGGCTCAGGAACAGCACTGAAGTGCTCAGTTGGAGCACTGGAGTTGTGTGGGAAAAGCTATCCTGTACCTGTGCCAAGGAAAGGTCCCATGAAAGTATGTTTGAACTCAGAATGATTTTTGTTTATCTTTTTCACAGTGGTACTACAATTCTCTGTTCTTGCATGCCTTTTCTTAGACTTTCAAATCCATTTAATAAATAAAAAACAAGGTGTATATTCAATGCAAAACGAATAAACAGTATTCTGTTACTCTGAAGAGAATATATTTCTGAAACTCGGTGAGATTTTTCTTTAGAGTTCATTAGACAATATGCTTTGCAGGATACTGTTATATTGTAGTCTTCACAAAAACTGCTCTGATTTGTATCGTCTAGATTCCCTACATTTTCTTAAGAGCTTTTTGAAGGTTATCTCATTTTCTTAGGAGTTGGTGAGGTTTTTTCCTGCTTCACCTCCAGCCCTCCCCACTGTTCCCCCCAAGTCCAACGGGTTCACAGAATCATAGAATTGTTTAGATTGGAAACGACCTTTAAGATCATAAAGTTCAAACCTTGACCTCACACTGCCAAGTCCATTACTAAACCATGTCTCTGAGTACCACATGTACATGTCTCTTAAGTGTCTTTAGGGATAGAGACTAAACCACTTCCCTGGGCAGCCTATGCTAATGCTTGACAACTCTTTCAGTGAAGAGATTTTCCCTAATAGACAATCTAAACTCTCCATGATACAACTTGAAATTATTTCCGTTTGTCCTATCCAGCAGGATGAACCAAGTTTGTTAGCTCTATAGAGATTCTATTGATTGGGAGAAGAGACCGAACTTAACCTCCTTTCAGGCAGCTGTAGAGAGCGAAAAGGTCTCTCCTGAGCCTCCTTTTCTCCACACTAAACCACCCTAGCTCCCTCAGCTGCTCCTCCTAATGCTTGTGCTCCAGAACGTCCACCAGCTTTGATGCCTTTCTCTGGACATGCTCCAGCATCTCAATGTCCTTCTTGTACTGAAGGGTCCAGAACTGTGCCAAGTACAGAGGGAAAATCCCAGCCCTAGTCCTTCTGGCCACATTATCTCGACACAAGTCAGGATGCCATTAGCACACTCCTGGTGTTGACCAGCACCCCGAGGTCCTTTTCCCCTGGGCAGCTTTCCAGACACTGTTCCCCAAGCCTGTAGTGCTGCATGGTCACCCAAGTCCTGGACCTGGCAGTAGTCATGAATGACTTGACTATATTGATCCATTACTGTAGAATCCAGAGATATTCACCATAATTTCTCTCTAGAGGAGAAATTTACACTACTATATATTTGGGTCATTTAATTTTCCTGTATACATATTTCTGTCTGTAATAGGTGGTTCATTAGAGATGTTTACACTGTTCCTGGTGCTCATTGAGAGGAACCTCATGCTGTTTCATGCTAATGGAAAACTGATGAAACTTTGCTGTTTCAAGCAATTAATATTAACAACTTTTTATCACCACTGTAGTTGTCATTCTGTTCTGTGGTGACAGCAGCTGTAGTGAGACTGTGGTAAAGGCAAAATAGGCAGTGGATCAGAAACTATTTTGTAATCTCTGTTATATTCTTGCCCTGAATACAACTACTTTGTTTATGCAAATAGATGGGTATGATTTAATGCAAGACATAGACACTTTCGGAAATCACTTGAAATGAATATTGATCAAATCAGGACAAAAATTCATTTTTTAACTGTAGTATTTTTAATAAGCTGTTTGATTTTAGACAACTAGACCTGTATCTAGTTAAAATTAATTGTTAAGTTGATTTATGTAAAAATTATAATAAGCATGTGTCACATGTTTCTTTTCTTCACATTCTCCCATAATAGAGACCATAGTGGAGAAGATGGTAAATGCCCCTCAGTACCACCTATAGACATTTTTCACTGTTTTGTCTGATTCTGCTTTCACTTTTCTCCAATTCTAAAACAGTTGAAAATCCAGCTATTACGACGGTGTAGGTATAATATCCTTGTCAGGATGCCCAAGAATCTTTTTTCATGTGTTAATTAACATTTTACTTCATTATATAGCTAAAACAACAAAAAGATTTCAGATCTAAGAGAACTTATTTTCTGGAGTCTTATTTTCTCATGGACAGCACAAAAATAAACTCTTTTTTTTAAGGTCATGTGACATTTATACAAATGTGATTTCTTTTCCAATTTGTTGCTAAAACTTTTCCCCTCGTTGCTTAAATCCAGCATTTATTTTAACCTTGAGCTTCTTGAGACATGAAGCAGAAAGCTTCAAAGTGTTATAAAAACCATATCCTTCCTAAATCTAACTCATTTGAATGCAAGTTCCTTACAAGCTCAAAGAGTGTTGGTTGTTCTCATTGAAGTTTATAATGCCTTAGATATTCAAGTCGGCTTTATGCCTTCCATTTGTTATGCAGATTTGCGAACTTTATATATCACATGGTTTATCTACATTAATACAGCTTTCACTAACAGGACTTACAGGAATAGATGTATACTCTAAAGATGCACATTTTTAGTACCTTGAATTATCATAAAAACATAAAAATAGTGTGTATTGCTCTACTCTAATCAGACTCATTTTTATGTGGTTGTTGAAAGCCCTTTTACATTCCATTCTGTGTCTGGAGGTCTGTATAAAACCGATTGAGAAAAAAAGCAAAGTGAAGACACCTGCTGGCTTATAACACAAATACTAAAATATCTTAGAGCCTGCTGAAAGGAGAATTGGAACAATATGTCATTACTGAAGGCTCACTTGCAAGTTCTAATGTATTATAATGAAAACAGTATGACAAACCTAATGAGACAGTGAAGATTTGGGTAATTGTTCCTACAATGTATAGTAACTTTTCCAGACGTTATTGGCAAACATAAAACCTAATGAGATTTTATTAATTTAAATGCAGTACATCTGCAAAACATTTCCTTAGTTGCAGTCTCCTCTACTAATCTCCCTTCCCACATGTACTTGATCCTTTTAAGTTAATTGTTCTGCATAGTACACTTTCTAAACAAAACATACAAAGCACTTACCATAAATGTGCATTAACTTATTTTGTCAAGGCTTACTTTTTGTGGGTACACTTCCACATTGGTTGGGTAGATTACAGCTTCTTTCGTCTCTGTGAAAATGTGTATAATGAAACTTGTATTTTTACTTGGGTTTTGATTAAGGCAGCATCTTCACACACAGCCCAATTTTGTCACTGTTTTTCACATTACTCTTCCAGGAGTCCTATGGAAGCAATTCACATTTTGAAAGAATAATATTTACTATGACTGAATAAGGTCAATATAGTCATACTTTAGAACTCCAAATTATTTTTTTTTATACAAGCTTGTTGATAACTAAAACATACATCATGTTTATTATCTGGCTTTTTATGTCCTTAGCTTAATAAAGCCAAAAAGTTCTCTAAAATATTTCATAAATAATTTACCATCTCATGTAAAGTTTAATTGTGTACTTAACATTTCTAAATCTAACCAAGCATGAAAACATCAATAACTAAATTTTGCTATTATAATTTCTTTGACTAACTACTGATTAAACTGTGTATGTAACTGTGATCTTCATCAGTATTTTCACTGAAATGTTGATCTCGGATCATTCTATAAGTTTTGTTTTTGGAATTCTGGTAGCTTCTCATGGCAACCTCATCAGTAGCTCAGGTTCAATGTTTCAGAAAAAGAGGTCTTTTTCATTCTTTCCAGATCTCCCTTCTGCTGTATTTGAGCTATCAAAATGTTTCAGGTCCAGGAATTGAATGCTGTCTTTGATCTGAACTCCTTTACAGACACTTATATTTGGTCTACCTATATTCTTTCTGCTTATTAGTCCTGGAAAGACACCATTTCTATGCAGCTGAGTGTCTGATTAATTTTTTAAATGTTCAGATAATCTTAATACTTGCTTTGATAATTTAAAACTCCCACAAACCTACACCACTACCTTCCCGGAAATGTTTTCAATTGGAATTAAACAAGGCACCAGTGAAGGTTTTCTATGCTTACAATGTGATGACAAACACCAAGGATGACAATACCCTTTGATAGGCTCTTTTGTTTGGTTGGTTATTTAAGGACAGTTTGGGGTGCGGGGTGTTTGCGTTTCATATTTCTGTCATCTTCTGTCTAATTTTGAGGTTGGAGTTTCCTTGGAGTACAAGCTGTTTCCCTGCCTCGTGTTTGTGTTATATCACTTAAGTGATATATGCGAATTCATCTGTCATAAATAACCCCAAATGTAGAGATATAAATTACTAATAGATACATAGATAGATGTATCTATATATCCCAAAGTAGATATATGTTAGTTATGCTGTGTACTTAACAGAAAGCAATAGGTACCTCATTAGAGGCATCTAGCAAAGATCAGATTGATGAGTTGCCTTCTGAAACCACTGTTTCTCTCCACTACTTATAAAAGCAGTCAATAGTAGCTAGACCTTGATATTCCATTTCATAGCTATCTATTTATATTTCTGGTGTGATGAACCCCAAAAATAACATTACAGAAAGCTTCACTCTCTTCCTTCTCTTTGTAATTGTATACAGTTAACTTATTTCTGTAACCAAAGAGATGTCTTTCAAATAAATTATTTTCATCTTTCAGTATAAAATCGTTCTTTAAAAAGTGTAAAAAAAAGTCTGATTTTAATTATGTTCATGTAAAATAAATATATACAAAAGTGTTGCCCTTGGTATAATGACTAATTTGTTACTCCGTCACTCAGAATTAAATGCACTTCAGATAGTGCTGATTTCTGGTTCATTTTCTCTGTTGTATTTAGTGCTGGATCTTTTTCAAGTTACAATGTCATAAAAGGGTGACAAGAAAAGTCTTGACTTTGCAGTCTCGGATGAAAGAGCATTTCTGGATGAAGGTACCCATAACACACTGCCAAATCATGGCACAAAAAGCAATAGAGCTGTCATGAAGTTCTAAAATTATATTGTCTCTGCTAGAATAACTGGGAAGAGATCATATTCACTTTTCCCCTGAGTTTTGCAGGTCATTTTGGATTTATATCATGGCTTTTTATTATAGTTTGTAGAACTTTTAGAGACTGTAGTAATTTTTATCAATTATTCTTTCACTTGGTCAGAAAGTCCTCCATCACAATCTCACAAAATGTGACAAAATTAATAAAATAATTTCTCTTAATTGTGCATCATGCTTTTTCATGCCCCTGGCACATATTGTAAGAGGCACGACACAGACAGGACTCAAAGCCAAAGTGAGTTGCAGACTTAGCACACAGCACCTTTGTGTACAGGGGGAACTAACAGGAGATATCTTTCTTGTAGCCTAATTCTTGTTGGAACCATATCTGGCCATGGCTAGACTCTGATCTGAAGCCTTCACTCATCTGGTAAAACTATGGGAAATAGTTTGGTCTGCTCTAATTTATACATTCTCTTAGCCTATACAAACATCAAAATTTCTACGAAGTGTCTGACTTTCCTAAGGAGGAATAATTTGAACTCTGGAGCTGGAATTGGGAGTGTTTGGGAATATGACAAAGAGTGAGACCAGGGAGTGTCTTTCTACCTATGCTGCTAAGAGGCATAACTGCTAAGGATTATACAGGCTAGTAATTTACTCCTGTCAGGAACTTCCCAATAGAGATGACAGCATCTGAAGAGGGATGCACTACTAAAACTCCCTCAATCAAAGTGCATAAATACAACCATCATTTTTGGTAGAAATTTTTTTCTTTTTCATTTTTGTTTGAGTATTAAGGTAAAATGCTGATTATTTTTACAATTGGATCAATGCATTTTTGTTATAATGATTCTCCTTAGTTCTAGCAGCACTGCATGTATCTGAAAAGACATCTTTAGGCAAAAATCTCCAGTAGAAGCTCATATGCATAGCTTCCCAGTGAACTCCTCTGGATAATTCGGTTTGTAATCTTGCATCATTTGTATGACTGCATGCAGCCAAAGGCAGGGAGAGAAGTGCCTGCCTTTAGCAAGCCCCTGTAGACTAATTGTAGAGTAAAGTATATTAAATAACCAGTAGGAAAAAAAAAAAAAAAAGAGAGAGTCTGCCAGGCAGGACAACAGCCAAGGGAGACTTTAATCAGCAACCGGCAGCCTCCTTTTTACCCCAAAGACTGCATAAATGAGAAAGGTTTTGGAGGCCTGCCAGGGGAAAGGAGTGCTGAGGTTAGTAGAAGCATGACAGTTTCCATTTTTCTCAATCCCTCCCCCTCTTAGATTCACAAGATTTCTCTCCTATATTATGCAGCATTTATTATTATTATTGTTATTATTATTGTTGTTGTTGCTATTGTTATTATCATAGAATATCTGGAGGGAACCACAAGGATCATTAAAAAATCATCATTATTATCATTAATAATAATAATTATTATTATTATTTTACTACATAAAGGATAGTAGTCGTAAGTCATGCCTGAAATGTTTGATTCCTAAAATCTGAAGGAATTTCAAACAGAAGAGATTCCCAAGAAAATATAATCTTGTTGGAATCTATGGGAAAATGACCTGTTACTTCCAGAGCATCATTTCAGTTTCTGTTGGGAGAGATTTCTGGAGGTCTTAAAGCAAGACCAAATTAATTTTTAGATCAGATTTTTCAAGGCTTTTTTCACCAATATACCACTGTCATTTCTGCTTTCATGTTAAAAGGCAACTCCCATAGTCTCCTTCACCTGAGAAATTAATTTTACTTTTCCATGGTTCTTCCTGTGCTTTGGCTGTATGCTTTGTTATATAATGTTTACTATTTTAATAATAGTGAATGTACACATGCTTTTGCATGACTGCATGTTAACATCGAGTTAACACTGTCCCAAGCCTTAATGCAGCCTGTCTTCACTGCATTCTTCATGATTGCAATCGTGGTGTTCAGTCTATTTTAACCCACCAGTTTTCCAAAAAGGGAAATCCCAACAGACTAGAAACAGGTGCTGCAAAATATCCCATACCTATATATAGGCTAGATGTGAACAGACAATCCTATTTTTCCTCTCCACCAGCCATGCCAAGCCAGCTGCCCAGCAAGTGACAAATGTACACCTATGCAAGTCAGGCTAAATATGGCCAGTCTAACTTCACCTATTTGCATCTAAAAGTAGTAAAAGTAGTCCCAGTAGTAATCAATTAGTAGAGAGATTGCAGGTGAGATGATCTTAAGTGCATGATAAATGCAATTTGTCTCTCAGCTCTTTAATTTATCACATAGATATCACCATCACTTACATAATCTGTAGATGATAGTATATCTCTTAGTGCAACCTTATTTTAAACACTAGGGATGCAGTGATTCTACTGTACTCTGATTTTTGACCATATTTTTAGTAGAGAAATCAGATATATTCAACAACTGATTTGGTCTTTTTTTTCTTTCCTTTCTAGATTTTAGTAAGCATTTTGGCCAAGAGACTGGTATCTGGTTCTTATTAAAATCCTCATTCATGTTCATGTTACTATAAACTGCTGAATGCAAATGACTATGTATTTTCTCCAATTCAGACAAAATTCTGAGTATTATATATATACACCTTTCTATGTTTGTCCCTATTTTGTGTCAATCTAATTAAATTATATGCATATATTTTACATCGTGTTGTAACATCACCCAAGCCTGGTTTACCTTTTAAGCAAAATCCCCATTGCCAAAACCTGTAAAACACAATTTTACCTCTATGTACCATATATTCTAGTTTAACTTGTGAGTTTTTGTAGCTCTTATTACTTAAAAATCTGACCTTTATTAGAAAATAATTTGCTTTTCTACTTAACAGGAATGACCTACGAAATGAAGAGCAGATGATCACATTATACAAATCAAGACATCAAAAGGGAAACTAAATTTTCTATCCCTTTACTATGAGGCATGTCATACCTAATTCACATGGTGTTTTTATAGATGTAGAATAATGTGCAATAAATTAGTAGTTTAAACACCACTCTAGTCCAGAATAATCAATCAAAAGTGACAGCTGATTGATTTCTTCTTTTAGATGAGAATTTACCCATTGCTTAATTGATTTTAATATTTTTCAGAAGGTGATTTGAAAGTCATATGTTTAAAGAAAGCTAGTATATTTTTATATACTTGCAAAGCTAGTATATTTTTTAAAGTACACACAGAAGGATGACTGATTTTGAGTGCTAGTGTCTCTTCCCTTCTTCCTCATATAATGTGAGAAAATCCGCAATTTCAAATTCACAGCCAGAAAATACACCAATAAAATTAGGAGTTTCCAAGAAGTTTCAGTTTTATAAGTTTGCAAATATTTTCCTGTTGACTACAACTTCTGAACTTCAGTTGACATATTTCTTTTGAATGTAGTAGTGAATGCCTGCTATACTATGAAGAAAAATAGGTGAAAAACTCCCTAGGGTCCTATGATTGTAGAACTCAGGTACTATAACTAGCTAGAAACAGATGGCTACACAGCACAGAAGCATTTTAAAATAAACATTAATACAAGTTGGGATAAAATTCTTATTAGGAATGCAGTTTTAATCATGTTAACTGTTGTTGACATTGGTACTTAAAACTGTTTCATAGATCCTAACAAAAAGAAAAAAAATCTAATTAATGTGAGATATGATGAATGTATGCCATTAACTATATTATTTACAGTAAATAGTCATCTCCTGAAAAAATGAGTATTATTTTGGTTTCATGAAACATAGTCTATAAATATTTTTAATTGCTTTCATGATAGTTTCAGTCTGCTTGTTACTAATGTCTAGTCATTTACTCGTTCTAAAATATGTTTGCTGATTTATAGATCATACTAACCTCAAGTATCTTCTGTAAGGAAAGCTGTGATTCTTTGGCTATGTAATCATAAGTGTTTAATTGACCATTAAAAAAGGCAGCCATTTCTTTATAGTCAACTTGACTAGACACAGAAAACCAGAATTTTTTGTTAGTGTATTCTAATAACTATGCTACAGTACTGAAGTGTGATACTGCAAGGGATGCCAACAGTGCATCCCCTAGAATGTCAGCTTTAAAATAATCATTCATTCTGTTGTTTTCTTTGGGTGAGCAGCTTCGTCACAAATTCACAAATACCACAGGAAATGTATTAATCAGTCTCTTTTCATAGGCTGTGAAATATAAGATTACATTTTGAAGAATGCTTTGCTTCTTAGATTTTTTCATTCTATCTACAAAAATAATATCTAACCTGATTGTATCATTGAGATGATATTTAAATTCCCAAGTACTGTTTTCAAACCTGTATTTTAGTTTAGGGGTACCCAACAGAACAATGGCAAATAATAAAAAAATGTCCAGACTCATCTGTCTAATAAATAAATTTATTTATTTAATAAGCACAATTAAACTCATCAGTTTGAAGTTTAGAGCTGGACAATTAGAAGAGAATAAATCTTATCTTCCCAATGGAAGATAATGGTGTATTTGTGTGTTTAATGTGCCAGGGGAGGTTTAGTTTTGATATTAAGAAAAATTTATTAATGGGAAGGATTGTAAAACACTGGAACAGACTGTCCAGGGAAGTGGTGGAGTCGCTACCTCTGGAACTGTTAAAAAATGTGTGGCTATGGCACTTGGAGACATGGTTTAATGTTGAACCATGGTGCTGGGTTGACTGTTGGATGTGATAACCTCAAAGGTGTTTTCCAACCTTGACAATTCTATGATTCAATGATTCATATAGCTCCTGCTACCTTTGCACGTGCCGTTCAATTAATGTTTTATTTTATTCTATACTGAGTCACATATACTTGAATTCAGCCAATACCTGTTAATAAGGACAGTACTGATTTCTGTTGGCAGTTCAGTTCAGTATCCAGAGCTTAAGAGCAATCCTTCCATGATACTTCCATACTGAGTGGAAAAATGCTTGTGTGTGTGTGTGTGATCAGTGTGCCTGACTTCAGTATAACTGCATTCTTTATTGTGGGAAAGTTTAGTCACTTGGGCTCTCAGCTCACCCATGAGTTTAAAACGTCAAGGTAGTCAATAGGGAGGCGACCTTTGAGCTGTGGGATTTGAAACACCAGACAACCTGAAGCCCATGTGCCAGACTCAGAAAAAGATATTTCAGTTTTAGAGAATCACTGTTATCTGGCAGACTCATTTTGCCAGAAAATTCCTTCACTCTGCTGACGTGAGTCCTATTCATCTGAGTACATGCTGATGTCTACAATATAGATGTCCAAATCTCAGCTAATCATGTTAGATACCTTTATATTTAAAAGATACCTTTAGGGCATGGTTCATCTCATCCTAGAGTAGACATAGACATTCAGTCAGATAAATTAGGCTCTTGAAGTACTTATTGCTCTCCATTGACTAGAAAATGACCCTGTAATGACTACCTGGAATGTAAAAGTCTGTGTTGCAGGTGTCTACATTTAGATGAAATTAATTTCTTCCCAAGGATGGCTTTCAGCTGCCTCATCATACTGCCATGTGTGATTTCTCTTTTTTGCTGAGGCACCTCACAGTGCTGTTAGATATTAAATAGGATAACCTAAAAAATGGCATTATGTAAGTTCTTTTTAAGTAACTGAATTCCTCCTCAAAATCTTGAATATCTACTTAAACCTCTAGATGGATTTATAGTCTACAAGGAGTAAAGGAAAATTGAATTTTACACAGCCATTCACAAACTGGAACAATTCTGAAAGCCAAGAAAATTCTAGCATACAAACTATCTTTGTCATCTGAAAAATGGCATAACTTTTTACAAACCCAAAGCTAAAGATTTTCTGGAGCTGCCTTTAATCTGCAAAAAAAAGAGGGCTTGTATATATCTTCTCAAGACAGTTGAGAATTTATAACAAGACTACTTAAAAGTTTTTCTCAAATTTCACATAGAAAAGTCTTTTCAGTTATCTATTCCCCTGTAATTTAAGACTTGTGCATCTTATATGACCTTGGAAGCCAGAAAACATTTTAAGCCATTTACTTTACAGGACACCTTAGGCCTTTCACTCTTATAGAATCATACAGAATGGTTGCGATTGGATAAGACCTTAAAGATGATCTTGATCATTGAATCTCTGGATTCCTCCTGCCATGGACAGGGACACCTTTCACTAGACCAGGTTGCTCAGAGCCCCATCCAGTCTGGCCTTGGACATTTCCAAGGATGGGGCATTCACAACTTCTTTGGGAAACCTGTTCCAGTGTCTCTCCAACCTCATAGAAAAGACTATTCTTCTAAAACCTAACCTAAATCTCCCCTTTTTCATTTTAAAACCATTCTCCCTTGTCTTATCATTACATTCCTATGAAAAAATTCCCTCTCCAGCCTTCTTCTAGACCCCTTTAGGTACTGGAAGGCTGCTATAAGATGTGCCAGGATCCTTCTCTTCTCCAGACTGAACAGCTCCAACTCTCTCAGCTTGTCTTCATGTTTCTGCCATCATTCGTGGCCCAGAGCTGGACACAAAATTCCTGATGGGGTCTCACATGGGCAGAGTATGGTGGGAGTGGGAGAATCATCTCCTTTGACCTGCTCTCCACACCTATTTTCATGCAGCCCAGGATGCAGCTGGCCTCCAGGGCTGTGAAAATATACTGTTGGATTATGTCATCCATGAGAACATCAACTCCTCTTCCGCAGGGCTGCTCTCAATGAATTCTTCTCCCAGTGCTCAAATCTGGAATTGGCCTGACCCAGGTAGTGCGCCTTGAACTTGGCCTTATTCAGCCTCATGGGCCCATATCTCAAGCTTGTCCATGTCCCTCTGGATGGCTTCTCCACCTTCTGTTGTATCAACAGCACCACTCAGCTTCATGCCACCTGCCAGCTTGCACTCAATCTCACTGCCTATGTGACTGATAAAGGTATAAAAGAGCATTGGTCCCAAGACAAAGCCTTGAGGGACACCACTCATCATTGGTCTCCACCTAGACACAGAGCCATTGAGCACAACGTTCCGGCGGGATCCAGAAAGCCAGCTCCAGTCCACACTTCCATGTCTCTCCAAGGAGATAAGTATGTTGTTAAGCACCATGTTAAAGGCCTTATAGAAGCCTAGGTAGATGACACTGGTCACTCTTCCCTTGTCAACTGGAAAGGCTGGGACTGCCTAGGAAACCTAACTAAGAGAAGAGCAAGGGTATTACAGAGATGATGGTCAACTTTTCAAAAGTTTCTACTTTTCTGTAAAAGTAAATAAAATCAGTGTGAATCGAGGTGTTAGAATATCAAAATCAAAGTGAGCTTTTTTTTTAACTAAGAAAATAATACACACATGCCCATCTGTCTTACAGGACCATTATAAGTAACTATCTTACATTTGCAAAGTTGAATAGTAAAATTTAAGGAAATGCTGTAAAAAACATATTTACTAATTTAACACAGCTGTCTTCCTACAGACATAATGAAGAGTATTTCTAAATACATGATGCAGTTTCACTGCTGATATAGTTATTACTATTGAAATCTTTCATTAGATTCAATGGCATAGGTGGAAAAGCAGATGAAATGTTGGACATGAATGTGCAAAGTTTGTTCTTCTTCTTGCTTGGACACATTTTAATTTTTTCATTGTAGATTAACCCAAGAAACACAAAGATGTTCTCGCAGTCCAAGCAAATAAATACTGCTCCAGAGAAATGGATCCTTTCACTCTCTCTCATTCATGTCTTCTGAGTGATAAATACAAATCACTTATATCTTAATGTCTTAATGTTTTACCACTAATTATATAATCCCTCTTTGCAGAGTGGTAGACTTCTGAGTTGGTGTTTGTCTTATCTACAAAAATGTAGATGGCCTAGAGTTTTGACTGAGACTTTAGCAAATGAACTTTAAATACATCATGTACAACATGATCTTCAAAACCCGGCATTTTAGGTGAAAATTTCAGGAAAAAAAATTAAACTTTTTCTATATGCTTCGGTTTTCATTCATGAGGTGTGAAAACAAACATTAATATTTTGGAAGCACCATCATTACAACCTCAGAGTAAAGCTTAGATGAAAACTTATAATACTATCTTCAGAGCAAAATATGTAGCAAGAAATTTCTAGGGCTTAGGACCACACGTTGAATGATGTAGGGAAAGAAAATATTGAGTAGGTGCTAATAAATGAATGCCATCTGTTATCTGCATTAAATGAGGAAAGGCTCAATTAAAAAGTAGTAGATGATTGCATAATTAAGGTCTGTTGCAAGTTATGTTTATGACAGAAAGACAAGAGATTTAAGGTATGGTAGACCCTTACAGCTGACATTCCTTAATTTTCAGGCATTCAGCTTCACAATATCAATACTATGCTATTAACAAAGTCTCTGTGTGTAATGATCTAAACAAATAGACATTTTTTTTGATTTGAATTAATGACACAAATGAAAATCATCATATTGAGTATTCTACAGATGCCTTTTTGTACAAATACTGCCATGGCATGACTTTGAATTGAGAAAAATATACTGCTAGGAAAAAAATGTGTTATTGAAATAACTTTTTATTTATGTGTGATGCATATGTTACATTCATGTTACATATATATATATATACAGACATACACATAATTGTATATTATTCCAGATAATTATGTTATTATAATTAATAAATTAATATACATTAAAATTGTATATAATCCAGTATAGCAGTGTTATATTTTAATACTTTAAAACTCATATACTGACACTCTTTTTATGGGTGCCATATTCTCCTTTGAACCAGAAAAATATCAGTGGAGCTATGTGTCTCTTCTAAAATTCAATGTCTATTTTTACTCAGCTCAGTTTTTGACATCTAGATATCCCAATTTTAATGCTTAAACTTTTTTAAAATAATCAAGTGGGTAAGCAATATCTGGAATTATCTTGAAAATAGTTAAAAGTAGAATGCATATATCAGTATATATTTTATTTTGCCACTACGTTCTCCCAACATGATAATATAATATAATAAAACTTATTCCAAAATATCATAATAATGGAATGGGTTACATATCTATATATGTTTATGTAGAATCTAAAAAGCATTGAGTGCCTTCTAACTGGCAAGTAATCAAGCATTTATTGGGTAACTGCTAATCCTTTCTTGTGAATTTTCCATTTCTAGAATTGATCAGGTTATATGACTTAAAAACTATGACAACACTCAATATCTAAAAATGAAATAATTTTCTGTTAGTTGTAGAAGAGATTTCACCTCTTAATTTCATCAATTTTCAATTAAATATATTAATCTATGATACGTATTTGACTAGAGTGGGAATTGCACACAGTCTTTGCCAAAGTGCCAGTTAGATTTACAACTTTTCAAAATTGTGCATTTCACAAGAGAATTAAAGACACTAGGAATGAAAGTATCACCCTTAGCCATTATTTACAATGATTTGGGGGTGTGGTCATTAGACTCCCTCTGAGCCTTTTTTCTCCTTTTTTCTCCACCATTTGCTGAAGACCAGTCTTGAAAGTGATTACATCTAGGTAGAGAAAACGTGAGAAAATTTAAAGAGATAATCAGCCTCAGTAGAGAGAAGAATACATAAGTTGGGAAGGTTACAAGAGTAGAAACTACTGACAAACTGTCGTAGTCTATAATATCAAGCAGTAACTTTTCTCCCAACAGAAAAGAGAGATGGTAATTTTCCATGATTTCTAATGACTAAAAGAGAAAGTTTGTATAGAAATGTTCATACAATGTTTTCAGGTGTTTTTCTAAGGAGCTTTGACCCCCAAAAAACTGATACAAAATTTGGCATATTTTTCTGATATAGCTTTAAGGAATGTGGAACATGTAATATATCTTTCCTGTGTGTGTTTGCTAAATAACCTGTCCACGGACACTTCCATTCTTGTCTTGTCTCCTTTCAGTGATTCATCCAGAAAACCTTTTAGAAAACCTGTGTTGCAAAGGAATTATGGGCTTTTTGTTAAATTTACACAGTTAGTCAGATTGAACAGATCCTCAATTGCTATGAGATGAATTTTAATTATTTCAGTAAGTTTCCACAGATAATTTCTGCAAATATGAGATAATAAGAATTTATGAACACTCAAATGTGTTTCTTTATAACAAGAAAAGAAACTCTAGAAAACTATGAATATCAAAGTTTTATGTAGAATACTGTTAGAACTGACAAATAGAAACAAATATGAAGAGAAAGAGAATGGTGTAATTATCTGCTTCCTTCATTCATCCTGACTGCAGTAAGAAAATTCTGGAACAGTTAAATTCTGCAAGCCCAGAACTCTACAAAATTCCTTGCATAACAGGGATAGAGAACTAGAACAGCAGTCAGGTGCATTATTTATGTTGCACTCTTTAAAACATGATTATTTCTATAGCCTGGCTTAGAACAAAGCATTGAACGGAAAAGGAGCCGTCTGGATGCAATTCTCTGCAATGTGTTCCAGAATGACCCTGCCTGAGCAGGGAGGTTGGACCAGAACGCCTTCCCATGATCCCTTCCAACCTTACCTATTCTGTGATTCTGTGAAACACTTGAAACTGCAAGACTTTTCCACCTTCCACTTTATGATTATATTTGTTTATTTATTTGTGTGTGACAGGACCATCCTGTGCCCATCTGGAAAATTTCAAAAGCTATTTTATCTTTACACCTTAGAATGAAACATATAATTGAAGAAGACAAAGGGGAAAAAGTTTGCTAGAAACTGTTTTTTAAAACCTTTCTGTTTAGGAGAGCTGAAAATGTAAGTATAATTTCAATTTAGGATAGATTAATTTGACATCTTTTAAATAAGCAGTTAATCTGTTGCCTGTTTGCCAGAGTACTACAGCTAAGTGTTCCTTTCACTGCCTAAGAGTGAAAGGAACACATTTGTTTCAAACATATTTGCTAATTAATTATTTATGTTGAATGAACAATGCATATTATTCCTTGAAATATTCTTTTCATATTTTCAGGAACAATAAGGAATAAAGGAAACCAGGAAGGAAAGCCAGGAAATATCATTCCTTGTATTTCTATATTTACTCCTTAGTTCTCAAACTGTCAATAATGTAATGACCAAAGCTTGGAAAAAGACATCAAGCTATATGGACATTTATTTTGATCCACTATATGTTTTTATATACACACACACACAGACACACACACACACACACACACATATACATACACATATAGTTATGCAATGATAAAGTTTGAGTTTTTATTGATACATTTAGTGTTATCAACCATACTGTCATGTGTTTTATAATATTGAAATGCATGTTAGATTTTAATTCAATATTTTTTATGAAAAGTGTTTTTTATGTGAAGTACACCAAATATTGCAGAATCTCTTTCAGCATAAAACTGTGCAAAACATAATAAAACTAGCAGTTTTGGTGCAAATCACTTGATTTGTATCAGAAGTAGCTCAGACAACTGTACTTTTGTCTTATCCTGGTTGTATAGAATTCCTTCACAAAATACATACTAACAAATATAGACTATCAAAGTTCTAAGGAGTACCATGGATGTGAAAACATTTTAGAACTCACATGAAAGATCAAATCCTCATCTGGTATACACTTAAGTTGTTTCTTTGCAATGATTTTTGATTTATAACAAAATATGTGGTTTTGCAGATAGGTTGGCTGATATAGCTTTGTTGTGTTAGTGTGTTTGTGCTAGTCCTATGTTCTTGCAATTAATTGCTTCTTTTAAAAAAAATCTGAATCATTATGCAATAAAGAGTGAATAAAACATTTTGTGTCACTTTGTGAAGAAAGTAAATACTCAAGATTTTTTTTGCTGTTGGCTTTACAACACAGTATAAGTCAGTACTGGTTAACTTCACATTAGGAGATTTGTCACTAATAGCTTCTGTAAATTTGTGGTTGATGTACTTAGTACATATAAAATAGGCTATGTGACATTTGTGATGTTTAATATTGAACATGAAGTGAAGCAAAAAATGTAGGCCACAAGAGTTATAAGAAAATAATTTCTGATAATCTATTTCTTTGAGCTATGAGATTAAGATTACAATTTTCATGACATATTGGAGGCTCTTTCAGTCATTTTTGGACAATGGAGAGTTAAAAATAGGCACATGGTTTTGCATTTTTTAAAAAAATTCTGTGTACATCTCAGAGTGACAGATATGCTTATATTCTGCAGAAATGTGCTTCTGAGTGACAGGAGCCTTGAAACGTTGTTTATGTGTTTAGCTCTGAATATCAAGGACATGATTTAGTAGCAAGCCATCATGTTAACACCATTAATAGCATTTCACCGACATTTATAATCCAATACTGAATAAGACCATTTACCTCTAAAACAGACTGTACAGAGTTTCCACATCTGAGTCACTAGTTTTTCATATGCTATCAAAAGTTAAAAGTTTCTTATTAAAACAGTCATCTCCTAGTAAAGAAATACATTAACTGATGAGTTCTGTATCATAAACATGAAAGCATATACTTTTTTGTTGTTGTTGTCATTGCCAGAAATTCTGCTTGCTTTTTCTATTATTAAAATGAATGTCAACACCGAGGAAAGTATGTTCCTCCTGTCACAGGGTGTATGCTTAGACTACATCTGAACATTGTTTTTCAGGGAGAAGTGTTCGATGATTTGATCACCTGTCAGACATGTTTCTGTGAAATGTCTTGCAGAGCCTTCAGTTTTCTTTCTCTTACCATCTGTGTAGCAAAGAACAAAGCCCCTTTTCCTATAAGCTATGCTAGCATAGAAAAAAATCACAGGCATCCATTTGGGGCTTTTGCTGTCCAGGTGGAATTCTTGTTTCTTCCACAGAAACATAGAAAATCAGTATCACAATGTTTTTTCCTGTGTGTTTTCAAGCCAATATCTAATAATGGATTTCTATAGACTGCCATGCATCTTTTCTCTGTCTTTATTTTTTTCTTCAGAGTTTCCAGGATTCTTTCACAGACATACCACTACAATAACATATAATGCATGTTTCTACAATGTAATGTTGTATATTAAATAATTAAAGATGAAATATTCCAATAATTCTTAAAATAGTGATTACTAATTGAATTCTTTCAGCAGAATAGGCTTTTTCATTTTAAAATTAGTAATGACATCCATTCTTGCTGGGTCAAGACATAATATCCTACTGTTACTCATCCTGATGATCCCTGCACCTGTATCATACTGTAGCTTGTTCAACTTTCTGGCCAGAAGAACATACTTTAACTCTATCTTCTTATAGTTTACAAAGATGTCTCATATTCTCTATATTAAGAAAAAAAAAAACCCCAATGTTTTTGCCAATGCAGCAAAAATTCTATGGGGTTGTAAGATTCTACAATTGCTGTTATAGTACTAAAGGCTGTTTTGTTACTTTGTTAATATTAATCATAGAATAATTTAAAATTTTCTTCAAATCAGATGAAGAAAGGATGTAGAACCTGATCAGAACATTATCTAAGTCAGTGGGTAAAGGATAAAAAGCTCCTTTTGCTGAAATTCTTTTATACAATGCATGACTTAATAACCATATTCTTCAGGTTTTAGTGACTGCTACATATGCAAGACTTCTTGACCATCAAGGGCCTTTACAACAATGTCTCTTTTTCAGGATCTTTGCTAGTCTGTACATGGTAGGTTGATGCTGCCAAATATTGAGAGTAAACAAAACTGGAACAAGATATGGAGATGTTTTTTCTTTTATTTTTGTGGGGGGAAAGGAAATGCAACTCTCTGGGAGATTGCAGTGTCTCCAGGATTAGGGTGAAAGAGCGTTCATAGAGCACTAGTCATGTGCTTTATTGCCTTTGCTGCATTAGCCATAGACATACTGATATTTAGAGACCTTTCTCTGGAATTCTGTCAGTTTTTAACAAGGAATGTTACACTAAATACCACAAACCTACATTTTCTGAATAGAGAACCCTTCAGGATTTTCAAACATAAAATCAGCATCCCGATAGACTTCTCTTTATTTAAATAGACTTATTAAAAATTTAAAAGAGATGAAAATAGTTTCAATGAAATAAATAAATAATTAAGGAAAATCTGTATGCTTGTCAGAAACTCGATATTAAGAATTAAGAGAAGGTAGACAGGTTTCTGACATATCTGTCCTTTTTTTATAGCTAAAGGTAAAGCTATTTTTTTATGCTTGATATTCTTTTCAAGTTTACCTGATCAAACCACAAACTAAAAAATGTTGCCAGAAAACTTATACTGGTAATAATCACAACCCTTAATCAAAGTTTAAAAGAATGATACAATGCTGTTGGTTTTTTATTAAATAGTGGGCTTACTAGAAGAGGCAAGTTATCATGCTTCAAGCAATTTTAAACATTGATTTGACTGTGAAATACAATAACAGATTGCACTTTGAAAACTGGTCACTAGCAGTGCATTGTCAGCAGGCCTAGACAGTAATCCCTGAGTGTTGTAAGACTGCTGCCATTAATAACTGAGCTTGTTAGTTGAAAGCTGGCAAAGACTTGAGTGTTTAAGAGGATTACTGCTATAAATCATATTAATTTTTTTTTAAACATTCAAGGTCTTATTCATTAAGGGCTTTTGCAACAGAAACAGCTACACCAGGATATGATTCTGTTTTGATAAATGACTGGGACTTTGATTTTGCAAATGCCTGCGGTGGGCTCTTTGAAGCGTACTTAAAGGAATCAGTTATTCAGTTTCTATATATGAGGTCCATTTTCTTTGTAGGAAGTCAACACACTAGTCAGCCATCCTCAGGCAATGAGGAAAAGATGGATTGAGATTCCATAGGTTAGAGATCCTGGCAAGAGGCATGCTTCAAGCATTGTGCTTGTTAGGTACTCATATATGTAATTCTACTCTAGGCAGTGTACTTTCATCCATAGCAGCAGCATTATTTTAGATCTGGCCTTAATAGAATAATACCACGAGGAGTCAGAAAGAAGGTCAGAGGGCTGGAGAATCTGGCCTATGAGGAAATGTTGAAGAATGATAGGCTCATGAAATGGTTTATGTTGGAAGGCACCTTAAAGATTATCTAGTTCCACTTCCCCTGCCATGGGCAGGGGCACCTTTCACTAGACAAGGTTGACATGTCCACAACTTCTCTGGGCAACCTATGCAAGTGCCTCACCTCTATCATAGTGAAGAATTTCTTCCTAATATCTAATCTGAACCTGCCATTTTTTAGTTTAAAGCCATTAATTTTCTTTTCCCCTCAGAGAAGAGAAGGCATAGGGTACAGCATTCCAGTACAAAAAGATTAGCTGCAAAGAAGATGGAGGCTCTCTCTTCACAATGAATCACATGGAAAAGACAAGGAAATACAGATGTGAGTTGCATTGACAGAGGTTTTATCTCAAAACAAGAAAGAATATTTTACAGTGAAAACCATCAACCAGGAACAGCCCTCACAGGGACATGGTAGATACACCATCCCTGGGAGTTTTCAAGATGCAATTAAACAGCTTGCTTACTACTCTCTTCTAGAGGTTCATTCCCTATAAAAGATTGGATCAGCTGATCAGGTGTAGGTTTTGACCGTCAAATTTCTTACCCCTTGGGATATGATCATTTTATGGCATGCATTTTTCAAGGTGAGAAGAACATATTTTTATGGTCTTCCTGTATTCAAATTCTTCCTGTATTTCCATAGATTGAATAGCATGTAGAGTACTAGAATCTGTGTTTTAAGTACTCTCAACTAGTGCTCAACAATGAGCTATTGAAGTTCTATGATCTTCTAAGAAGAGTATAAGTGAATTTTTCTCTAGATACCTTACTCATCCAAGACAGATGACCAATGGATAGTAGCATGTAATTGCTTGGCTTGACCAATTCTATACTGCATATCAGCAAGACAAATGGAGGATACTGTAATCTGGAAGTGAATTAAATATGAAATGAAGAAGAAATGAAACGCAATTGATAAATGAGGCTTAACAGAAGAAATTCTGAATTTTATTCTGCCTTAAGTGTGAATTTCAGTCTTTGATTTTCAGGGCTTCTCTGATCCAGAAGATACTTTATCCTATATTGTATTTGTCTCTACATTCCTTATGCTTAAGATCATATCTAAATCAATTGGAAAGAATATTTTCTTAAAAAAAACCCCAAACCTCATGAAATCCCAGCAAAACTTTCAAAATATATACTCACACATTCACATAAGCATGCTCAGCTGTCATTGGGTAATAATGTAAAACGACACCATATTTAGCTTTTTCATCAAATATTTCCCAGAAAGAAACTAATTGCTGCTCAGGTGCACTGGAAGTCATGATCAGAGAAAACTTTTCTTACTTTGTATCTTTTCCTGTTGCTATTACATGCTGCTTATCAGTAAGAATGTCAGAAGTAAAAGTACATCAGCATCTGCATCATGTACTCTTCATTCATCCTCAGAAGGGTGTTGATCCTTCTTGCAAGGGCATCAAATTATCAACTTATCTATCACTATGTCTTTTTCTTTCCCAGTCTTCTGTTTTCTGCTCCAGGAATACAATATCAGGAAATGAAACACTGATGTTACATTATGAATCAGCTGAAGTAACAGTAAAGTTGCAAGACTGGCAGCATTTTAAAGTCTTGTCTTCCAGCTTTATGGGTGTTTTCTGACAAAGTAATCATAAGAATTTATAACTGACCTGTGTGTGACCATCTAAATGCTACAAGGAAGAGATATTCCATAAATGTTCCTCATAATTTAACATCTTGAACCTGTTAAAAAGAAAAAAAAAATTAGAAATGTCTAATTATATATTATGTGTCAGCTCAACAAATCAACAGAAGAACTTGTTTATTGTATATGGATATATATTTATTATATATATGATCTACTTTTGATGGTAGTTACGACGAGCCATTTGTGCCTACATTCTACAGAAAATTTGCAACTAAACATGACAGAATGTCTGAAGATATACTGTGATGCTCCTTTTATACATGATAAATGAAATGGAAAAGAGAAAACTTCCAATTTGTTCCTTAGCAAAATAGCTTTGCAACTAAAAACAATTTAAGCAAGAGAGATTTTTCTTTATCTTAAAATAAAATATATTATTTTATAAGGATGTATATACATTTATATATTGTAGATATTTTTGATATAATGAACATTGAATTTAAATTTCTTTCCTATTTTACTGAATGTTTCAGTCCGTGTATCAGTCAGTAATAATAGAGATAAAATAATCTTTTGTTACCTGCTCTGAAAAAATGCAAAAATGAAACTTCAAAAAATAGATGTAATAAAAACAATAAATGTGGATTTGGTTAAAATTCTTTAGAAACATTAATTTGCTTTCCTCAATATAGCTTCATGAGATTTCATTCATGAATTCCAGGTAATGAGAACTCAGCTTCTGGAGTTATCTTAAAGACTTGAGGCAGATTGAAGAGTCTTTAATATGTAAAGTCAGTCTAATTCTGTATAAATTCAATTCTCGAGTAAGTAAAATGTACAGAACAAAATGTCTGAGATCTAAGAATCATTTTCAGAATTGGCAATTATTTAAAAAATGATGTAACTGGAATATCTTTATGAACTTTGAAGTGTCATTGAGCTCATTAACTCACTGAGGAAGAAGAAGATGATAATATATACTCAATTTAGCAAGAAAAAAATATTAAAAAAATGAAAAATTTAAAATTACATGCAGTGACAGTGCTAATTTTGGTTTATGATTTAATTCGCTACTACACTTCAATATCTGATATTTTTATAATTGGCAGAATTTTCAGGTCAATCTTCATGACAATTATAATGAGTAAATATCAGTCAGAAATGTTTGTGCTACTTTTAAGACAGTGAGATGCTCACTGAACTTCTAATCTTTTTTCTAAAGATTCTTCAAATCAATCTTCATTCATAGCTGTGTGATAGAAAGGCTCATAAAGCCTGTTTTTTTTCACCTGCAAAAATCAAATCTATCACAGTATATTGATAAATTTATTTGGATACATATTGCAAATGCAACTGGATATTTTCTCCAAAATCTAATTTCAAAACTCATCGATACCTCAATTTAAAATAATTTTATATTCAACTGGAGCCAAAAAGAAGGGTGAACAATGTGAATAGAGAGAGACTGTGCATAAATAATGTGATCTTTCACTCCTTTGTCTGAGATCAAAACTGATTGAAGCAATGCTTGAATAAGACATATGGCTACAATCAATTTTCATCTAAAATGTTAAATTTTACTTTTTGTAATGACAGAAATAATATTTTTATGTGATTGTCTCCTCTTCCTATAATGGTACAGGAGTGTGTTTTCTTTTACTAGAGTGGAACCATATTCACTGAAAATCCATTCTTAAAGAAGTCACATAGAAGTGTCCTGAGAAAATATAAATTACAGAGGACCAGACTAATATGAGTGTGTAAATCCTTGCTTCCATTAAATGATTTCAGAGTACTTAGAAAGAACGAAGGGGACAATCTAGAAGACACAGTTTGCTATTTGGATTAAAACACAAGCTTTTAATTTTTTGTTTGACAGTTGAAATACTCCTCTTTGAGTATGTATTCAAGACTTCATGCAATGCTAACTCATGATTTAGGAGTTACGGGGTGATATTGTTCACACGCATTTTTATAAGTGAACAAATTTTCTTCTTTCTGCATTGTGGATGTAAACATAAAAGAACAAAAATGAAGTATTCTTAAATTAAATTAATTTTCATGATTGCTTTTCATGGGCCGGTTTCTTTATACAGAATTGTTGAACCATAGGAAAAATATTTAAAACCTATTTGCTAAGACAATACATTATTATATCTACCGCCTGACTAGAAGACAGCTAATTCTTCTTGTTTCAGGTAGAACATGGGCATCTTTTATTACATGAACTACTTCCCAAGAAACAGAAAATTGAGTTGTAAGAAAGACTTCTCATGGTAAGTTTCAAATTATTACTATGGTTAGGGAAACTCACTTATTCCCTATATGTATGTCTGGTACACGAGCCTTGACTTTTTATGCAAGTTCTAAAATTGGTACATTATGCATGCACGTCATACTAGACCCTTTAGCTTTATTACACATCTTCAAAAGGCACAGGCCTTCTGAACAAAAGCAGAACAGTAGATTTTGTCATATATTTACAAGTGATAATGACTGCATTTTACACATGCATGAGATCAGGAACCTACTAGGTGATGGTTACCAGCAGTTGGTAAACTTACTAACTCGTTGGTATGTTACACTTTTATACATAAAAAGATAAGTATATATTATTAAGCCTGTATAAATGAAACTTAAGGAAATATTAAGTGTGATCTGGAAATTTCAGAATATATGTATGTTGCAATTTCCATTTAGAAAATTATAATAATTAATAATATAGGATTAATATACCACTGATATAATATAGAATTAAAAAATGCTTACAGTGCAATGAAGTTGTGTGTTTCTTTTTACTTCAATGTAAAGATAAATACTGTTTATAACTGGCAGAAAAAAAGATCCAAAAGCCTTCTCAGATCTTTAATGTTCATATATAGATGAGACCTTGAATTAACATGTTCTTTGACAGGAAGCACCTTTATCAGCAATTTCCCCTAACCATGAATCTGAAACAAAAGTCATTAAAGGCTTTTTTGTTCTTTCTTTTTCTATTTTTTCCATTGATTTAAATTGGCTGGCTGCCAAGGTGTAGAATTGGCATGGTAAAATCCAGCAGGACAGGAAGATGAATTAAACAATACACAATTTAAACAGACCCACTGTGCTGAATCAGTTCTGACTCAGAAGGAATAGTACTGAGTCACCAGAATCAGTGTGTTATATTGTAGGAAGTTTCAGATTTTGAATATTGGCAAAATTCAACCTCGCACAGAGTTTAAAACATGGCAAGAACAAAGGACAACATAATACAGCTGCAAGTCAAAAAAGATTAATGTATACTAATATAAACTGAGAAAAGCTAACAATCTCGAAAGAGGGAAACATTTAGAACTTCAGAGTAGTAAGAGCTGATATCTCAAAACTAAATCTTCAAGGAGGTGACTCATTTCTTGGACTACACATGGGAGAAATTATTTGGTAATTATTTCCCAATTTCAGAATAATTGTATTCTGAACTTCAGTGAACTTCAGTGTTTCTTCTTCACTCTCCTGTTCAGTATGTTTTTTAGGACTGCTGCTGTTTCACTGATAGTCCTACTTCACAAAGATCTGCATACATACATGCTCTCTCAGGCACACATACACACACAAAACCAGGTCATCTACAGCGTCCACAGAATCACAGAATTAATCAGATTGTAAAAGACCTCTGAGATCATCAAGTCCATCATCTATGACCACACACCACCATGTTAAATAGACCATGGCACTAGTGCCACATCTAGTCTTTCCTTAAACACCTCCAGGGACTGTGACTTCACCACCGACCTGGGCAGCCCATTCCAATGCCCAATCACCCTTTCTGTGAAGGAATTCTTCCTAATGTCCAACTTACATTCCCTGGCACAGTTTAAGACTGCATCCTCTTGTCCTGTCACTGGTGATCTGTGAGCAGAGACCAATCCCCACCTGTGTACAGCCTCCTTTCAGGGAGTTGCTGAGTGTGATAAGGTCACCCCTGAGCCTCATCTTCTCCAGGCTGAACAACGCCAGCTCCCTCAGCTGCTCCTCAAAGGATGTGCTCTCCAGATGCTTCATCAGCTTTGTTGCTTCTCTGAACTCTCCAGCACCTCATTGTGTTTCTTTCAGTGGACGCCTGAGCGCGCTGATGGCTCATGTTTAGCTGGCTGTCAATCAGCACCCCCAGGTCCTTTTCTGCTGTGCACATTTCCTGCCACCCTGCCTCCAGCCTGTAGCACTGCATAGGGTTGCTGTGGCCAGGACCCATTACTGCCCAGGTGTAGGGGTTTGGGTTCT
>VWPU01002574.1:0-159544 GCA_013398955.1 Callaeas wilsoni | reverse complement strand
CCGCGCCGCCCGCGCCGCCCGCGACACCCGCACCGGCCCGCGGTGCCCACCCGCCGCTCGCCGAACGCCTCCGGACGCTCCGCCTCGAGCTGGTGAGTGCCGCGGTACCGGGAGCTCTGCCGGCCGCCCCCCGTAACTGACCGTCCCACCCTGCGGTCACCGCACGCACCTCGGGTAGCCGCTTGCCACCCCCGGTGACAGTCCCGAATAGTGCCCGCGCTCTGCCTGCATTTTGGGGAACCCCCCTTGCTCCTCCGTGTATGGCTTAAACCCCCCAGCTCATACCCCTTCCCCGGCCGCTCTCTGCCCCCGGCCCACGCAGCATCCCCCCCGCGAGGTCCCCCTCTGCCACCTCCGTCCTGCCCCCTCGCCCCGCGCACCCCCAGACGCCGGCTCCGTCGGGGATCGCGGTGTCCGAGATGAGAATTTAGGGCAGGGACCTTCGCCAAGGGCATGGTGGTGGATCTTCTCTGCCCCGGGTGTGACCCCCAGGGTGACAAGGCACAAGCATCGCTCGGAGCTTTCCCGGGGTTCGGTTCCTGCTGGGGCTTCTCGGGTGGCTCGTAAAGGCTTGGGCTGCGGTGGCAGCCTTTCCCGGGGACCGTGGGAGTGCCGATGGCAGCTTTCTCGCCTCCCTCTTTCGTGGAGGGAGCAAATACCGGCGATGCCTGCGCCTCCGGGAAACGTGGCGAGATTGGGCAATGGGTTCAAGTGCAGCTGGGGGAAGGGACTCTCCCACGCAAGAACACGCCGAGCGGGTGGGAATGAACATTGTTTCCACAGGGAAACAGGCTAAATATGCCTGCATCCCTGCGTGCCCCCGGAGGGCTGCAGCACCACCCAGCCTGAGCCCTCCACTTTGGCTGATTCAATATTCCCATCGGTGCAAGAGCTTTCATACTCCCTCTGCTTTCATCCTCCCTCTGCACTGGCTTCCAGGCTGCACCCTGACCAGAGGAGAAAGGTCTCTGGGGCAGCGTGGTGTTTGCCCTGCCCGGGTGCAAGCAGGCTCAGCCTGTGGCCAGCAAGGCCTGGCTTGGGCCGAGCATTATTCACCTTGGCTCAGAAAGGCATTTCCTTGCCCTGCCCTGGCTCTTCTTGATGGCCAGTGAGGAAGTGGGGACACCTCACACCCAGATCAGCGGCCTGGGATTGGGACCCAGATGCCAAAGCCCAGCACAGGGCTCCCCTCATCTCCCCATGCCCATGAACAGGGACCAGAATTACCCCCCCAAGCAGCAGGAAAGCAGCAAACCCAATGCTCAGAGGATAAGCTGGCCTGGGAGTGGGCGGTAGGAGGAGAATTTAGCAAATTCCCACTCTCGCCTCCTGATCTGAGGAGGAAGATTTATCCCTAGGGCTAGATATCTTGAAAGGAGAAGGCGCCTGAGGTTTCTTGCATGCTGGGGAGGGGAGCAGGGCTGTATCTGCCCCTGGAGAGCGTGAGGAGGAGTATGACAGTCCCCTGTATGGCTGTCCTTGGTGCGAGGTCGTGCAGTGAACTTCAGTGCATCTGGAGGAGTATAGAGAGCAGCCTGTGCTGGGTCTCCTCCCACCATAACCTTGACTTGCTGGAGAGGGGGTTTCTTGGAGTGCAATGGGGAGGTCAAGTTGGCCCGAACTACCAGCAAATTGATAGCCAACTCCTTTGAGCAAGCAGTTTGGAAAGCAGGGAGTGTTATCCCACCCTCTGCTTTTGGGGTGGCTTCCCTGGAATCTCTGACAGCTGCAGTTCTGCACGAGGCAGAGAAAAATGGGGAACCCCCCCACCAGGGGTTTCCAGCCCTCCTCCTCCTTCGTCGTCTCCCTGCCAAGGCCAGATGCTTTAGCAGTGCGTGCAGAAAAGTCCATTGTAGGCAGTTTTTTAAATAACTTGCCTAGAAAGGAAATTTCTGCACTTGGAAGCTGGCTCTTGCCCCAGTCTGGGCACATCGCTGATATTTTTTATTTAAAGCCAGCTTAAGGAGCATGAGGAGGGGGTGGGAGGGCTGATGTTGGGTCTTTACAAATCTTTGACTCTTTTTTTTGTGTTGTCTGGAGTGAGAGGTGTCACGTGCCAGAATCCTGGCTGGAGTTTTCCCAGGCTCCTTCCTCGGATGCTTCTGTTCCTGTGCTGGCTGTGGGACCGGAGACACGGGTCTCGGGAGACTGTGGGGTCACCCGTGGGCGGGCGAGTGACTCCCAGGGTACCGGATGCTGAGGATCGGGCGCTGTGCTTAAAAATTATCCCAGGGGAGCGCATGGATTTCTGTCACAGCTTGCTGATGCTGGGCACAGGATGTGCTTGTGAAGGAGTCCATGAGCATCTGCAACCCCAGGCTGCCTGTACCTGCCCTGCAGTGGGTTTTCTCCCTTTCCCCCCATCATGGCCTTCTTTCCTTTCCTGGCAAAATATTTGCATCCTGTGTAGGGGAAATCCAGTGGCTTTTGGCGGCCAGTATCATGCAGACAGGAATGTCTTGGCACACGGGGCTTTCCATTAGGAAAACAGATGTTTCTGCAGCAACTGAGGTTTGTGAAGAGCTTCCCCAGGCTCAGAGGGGCAGGAGTCGGTGAGGCAAGTGGTGTGATCAGCAATGCCTGTCCTCCTTGTCCTCCCATTTTGGGAGTGATTTGGCTCTCCAAATCCTGCCATGTGACATTGTCACCAGGCTTGGTTCAGACCCTAGAAGGAGAGAAGTAAAGGCATGAAGGGACCAGCCTGGGAAGGTGCTGGTGGTCCAGCCAGACACTTGCACTGAAGCAATGCCTGATCCTCTTGCCCTGCCAGCAGCCTCCCAGGTCTTGGAGGATGCTCTGGGATCAGATCTGCATCCAGTACCTCCAGTTCCTTACTTACTCCTTGTTGCCATAGAAGACAGCAACACAAGTGCCCTGGATTTATTTCCCCGAGGGGGTTGAGGGCTGGTGGGAGGCATAAGTCATTGGTCACCAATGGCCTTGTCCCCAGGGCTTGGACAGGGCCCCCTGGGATGGTTCCCTGCAGGGTGTTCTCTCATACCATGCTCTTCATCAAGCAGCTCAGGAGACCTGTGGCCACCATGGTGACACCTCTGCCAGGCTGGGCTGGGACATGGGGCCCCTGGGTCACCTCAACCCCCTGTGCTCTCTGTCTCCCCCCAGGCTTACCTGCGAGCGGTCGACGTGAAGATCCTGCAGCAGCTGGTGGTGGTGAACGAGGGCATCGAGGCGGTGAAGTGGCTGCTGGAGGAGCGGAGCACCCTGACCAGCCGCTGCAGCAGCCTGGCCAGCAGCCAGTACAGCCTGGTGGAGAGCCAGGAGGCCTCGCGGCGGGGCAGCTGGGACAGCCTGCAGGACCCCAATGACAGGCTGGACAGCATCTCTGTCGGCAGCTACCTGGACACCTTGGCTGATGATATGGATGAGTACTCCCAGAACGCTGCTGAAACTGCGGCTGCAGCCACGTCGGGCAGAGCCCTGGCCAGGGCAGAGCAGGATTGGGTCAGGATCGACCCCGAGAGGGGTCTCGCAAAGCAAGAGAAGGACAAAGAGGAGCACGAGTGGCCCCACGTGGACCTCTCCCCACCTGGGTTGCCCCAGGATCACCGGTTTGCTAAGGAACCCCAGGTGGCCAATGGGTATTTGGGCCAGCAGTCCCCCTCTCTGGAGCCAGACAGAGACACCAAATCACCACCAGGGGCCGGGGAGAGGCTGGGGAAGGGGAATCCAGATGGGAAGGCTTGGAAAGCTGAGGCTGACCTTGAGAACTGCAAACTCAACAGCAAACTGCACCTGGAGTATGATGCCCACTGGCGCTGGCTCCAGTCACAGGATGATGTGACATTCTTATAGCCCGTGGCTTCGCCTTCCCAGTCCAGCTCTCCCAACTGCCCATTCTGCTTCATTTGTCTGTGCTTGGGGGAGTTGGGGTGGCTGGAGGGGGGGCCAGGCTGGCTTGGTGGTGTTGCTCTGTTCCTCTGATGGCCCCAACAGCATTTGGTGATGCAGCTATAAGGGACTGGTGCCTGCCCTGCAGCACATTTCTGGGAGAGGAGGGATGAGGTGGGTCCTGGTAGATTTAGTCCTTTGCTCTAGCGTGGTGCTTGCAGGTGGCTGGATGCCCCTCTGTTGTCCTTGGTGGTGGTGGTGGTGGGGAAACCTGGGACAGTGGGGTTCCTGGGATCTCTCCCTCTAATATTCAGCTTCCTGTGTACAAAAACTGGAGACCCTTCCCCCAAAATGACCACCCAGAGAGGACAGGAGACACTGCCATGCATCCGCAGCTCAGTGGCACCACCATGCTCAGTGTGGGGCAGGACCATCAGCAGGGCATCCCTGTTGGATCTGCTCATTTCCATCATTGTCTTCACGGCCAGTGTCCATCCAGGGCAGAGGTGGCCTGGGGTTTGGCCCCAGCACGTGGTGGATGCTAAAAACCCCTTCCCTGTGGGTGAAACCCTGCCTGTTTAAATGCCTCTGTGAAGCCAAACTGAGGTGGGGCTGAGGAGCCTTTGTGCCCTGCGGAGGAAGGATGATGGTGCAGACTTCCTGATGTGGTGACATGAGAACGACAAAGCACTGGGTGGGAAATGGAAATCCAGTTCTCACAGTTTGTTCCTGGACTGTCTTCCACTGTGGGAGCAGTCCTGCAGAATCTCTGGGATGTGGCAGCACATGGGCAGCCTGGCAGAGCCTGCAGGACTCCGACTCAGAGAGGCTCCTGCTCTCCCCCGGCACTCCCCTGGTGTGATGGTGGTGAAGGCTGGGTTTCTCTGTCTGTGTGATGAATGGTGTCAGGTCTCTGCCTCCTACCAGCAACCAGAAACACGAGGCTGCTCTGTCGGGGTGGATTTGCAGTGACTGCCCTGGAGACATCTTCTCTGTCTTTTTAGCCTTGGCTTCTGCCTGTGCCTTTTGCTGTCCCCGCCATGCCTCCCAGCACGCCCCTCGCTGGCTTGTAGAGCATGGCTTGCAGCTGGAGCCACGTGAGAGCTTGGGCAGGACCTGCCGCCTTCACCAGATGATGCAGGAAAGGACCTGAGCGTCCTGATTCAGGGAGCCAAGCTCTTCCACATTTGTGGCTAAGCCTGGAGTGTCCTGACTTCAGAACCCATGGGTACATCTGTCCCCAGCCAAGTGCTGTGACGGCTTTGCTCTCACCATCGTGCTGTTGTTCCCTTGCCTGCGTGGGTCACAGCTTGGATCTTTCCCTGCTGGGATGGTAGGAGTGAGGACATTGTCTCGTGATGTCAGTGGGAAGCTAAGAGAGAGGGAACTGACTGGCTGTGACTTTCCAGGTGTGAGATGTGAGCTGGCTGTGGTTAGGAAGGAGGTTGGATGCACGGCAGGTTCAGCTTGGTGTCTCTGCAGCAGCACCTTCAGTGGAAATTACCCTCTGTTCTGAGACCCCCGAGCACCCTCCAGTCCCCTGCAGATCCTCAGAACTTCCCTGGATGGATGTGGAGAGCAGGACAATACTCAAAATTCTCAAAGACAGCACCTGCTGAGGACTTGGGGGAATCCCAGCAAATTGGGACTGGGTTGCCCTATGCAACAAGCATCCATCTGCCTGCCCTGGAGCAGCTGTGCCTGGCTTGCCATTGCCTGCAAGTAGCTTGTGGCTCCCTGCGTAGCTGTGCTGCTGACACCGAGCCACCGTGTCCCCAAGGCCGGCTGTCCCCTGCTTTCCTGCTAACCCTGCATGCAATGAATCAGCTGAGGGCCCTGGGGGAGACAGGGTAAGTCCTTCGGCGCTGTTAAAATCATTCTCAACAAAAAATAGCTGGCTTAATAAATGTTCGTGTTTCTCCCAGGCCGTGCTGTCAGTGCTTTGCTGAGCTTACTGGTGTTTCTAGGGGAAGGGGAGAGGCTCTGGGATGGAACGCCCTGGAGCCTCTGGCAGTCCTGCAGAAGGGCAGTTTTAGCCCCAGCCCTGCAACAGGCACACACCGAGTGTCTGGGGATCTGTCCCTTCTCACATCAGCGTGGTGGCACATAAAAGTCACTTTTCCTGAAGCAGCTGGGTACCAGCACACCTCTGCGGGGAGCAAGGGTGACTATTGATCTCGGCTGGACTATGTGGCAAACAGCAGCTTCACCCTTCCTGCCCCATATATCCAAGGAAGATCATTTTAAGTGTTTGCCAGCCCTGTTAGCTGTGCTGGAGTCTTTGTTTGCTTCCCGTGTTCTGCAGTGGCAGCTTTGGCTCCTGTGGCTTCCTCCACCCAGCAGGTGCAGCGTGGATCTGGGTGTAGAGCAGAGACTTCCCCAGCCCAGCTGGGGTGGGAGCAGCACGGCTCTGATATCAGGCTGTTGGGATTTGCTCCTGGGTGGATCCCTTTAAAACCACTAGAGCCGGTGCTCATGCAAACATCAGCTTTTCCAAAGCAAACGCAATCAGCTTATCCAGCCCTGCCATCCCAGCCTCAGCATCCCTTCCGGCTCACGGCTTTGACACCGTGAGCTTTTGCAAATGGGGAATTGGATGCTGGAGCCAGCAGGACTCAGCAGGATTTCCCCAGTTTCTGCTGGGCTGAGGTAAAAAACAGAATCATGAAGAAAACCTTAGAAATAAAATGCCCAGCCTATTCCTCTTACAAATCTAGACCTCAGCAGTTGGATAACCCTGTATTGCTGCAGAATAAGTTTTGCTGAGGCTTCTCTGGGCATAGACTCCTCAGCCTGGCTTACATCAGCCCAAGGTGCCCATAGCCCCAAAATCTGTGTATCCCCCAAATCCCAGCCCTTGGAGCTGGAGGGATGGATGTGACCTCATGGTTGTCTTCCTGCTCTGCCTCTGGGCTGCCTGGAAGAGGGATCACCCACCTTTGGGCTTTGCCCAGGCACATGCAGAGCCAACATGTCCCAAACCTCCCCTGGGGAAACATCCCAGGGACCTGCATCTGGCTGAAAGCTGGGTGCAGCAATGGGGTGCAGAGCACCTATGGGTGAGAAACAGCCCACAGCACAGATCCACAGCCTCCCTGCTGCTCTGCCTGGCCGTGACCCTGCCTGCTGCTGCCCTTGAGCTGCTCTTGGGCTGTTCAGCGCCGGTATCAGGTAAGAAAACAAGCAGATAAAGCAGGCGGGATCCCAGCCGTGCCAGAAAACACCCACCTCTGTTACAATAAAAACACCAGCAAGCCAATTTTTTTTTCCAGATATACAGAGAGATTAGACTGCCTTAACGAGGCAGTAAAACACTTCAATAGCTCTCCCTGCTTGTTATTAAAATGTCCCCTGGGCTTTCCCTTGCCTGCGTGCGGCTCAGCTCTGAAAGGGCCTGTCCCCAGAGCAATGCAGCCATTTAAGCAATTTCTGTTAGTTCCTGTAGGGAGGAAGCATGAAAATATCGTTTTCTCAGGGGAAAAAGAGCATGGTCCCCATGGTCGGAAGGGAGGTGGCCAAACCCCGTGGCCTTTGGTCCGGCAGCCCCGTGGCCTGACACCGTGAGCTCGCTGGCATGGGGATCATCATTGTGGGGTGACCCTGGGAGTGGGTGCAGGGAATGTGGGGGTGCAAGCACAGCCTGTGGGGCTAGACCAGAGCACCCACACCCTCCTCTTATCTGGAGACTGATGCTCCCCGTTGACCCTTGTACTGTTCCCTGCGCAGCTCCCACGCAGCCCGGTTATCCGTAACCCTTTCTGGGGAGCAGCGCGGTGAGCAGAGCTCTGGTTTTGTGCTGCCTGACCCATTGCAGACAGTGCAGGGCAGAGGAAGTCAACAAATGGGACAGGAAAGGCTAGTGTAGCCCCCAACCCCTGCTCTCAGCCCGCCCTGAGAGGCAGTGGGGATGTTCTGGTGGTCTCCTGGGCAAGGCTGAAGTGTTGGTGCTGGTTGCAGCAAAGTGGTGATTCCCAGTTCCCCAGGAAGAACCCCATGTTGCCAAAGCTGCCTCCAATTTAGGACAATTGAATTCAGTCCACTCCTTTGGGGCATGGTACCCAGGCTGGCCCCATCGCCCAGCTCTCCTCCAGCCGGCACCCCTCCCCCAGCCCGCTTCCCACACTGTGCCCAGGACCCCCCAGTACTGGGTTAAATCAGCCCAGTGTAGGATTCTTGTGTCCTGAGTTTCCAGATGGCTTCCAGCTTTTCCTTCCCACTGCCCCAGGTTCACAGGTCTCCAAAGGTGGGAATCTCCTACAGGTTTTGTGCAAAGAGGAGAGGGGAGAGACATCCCCCTCCGTGTGCCCGTCTTCTGCTGAACCTCTACTACACCCTGGAGAAGCCACACTGGGCAGGGGATACTCTGCCCAGGGAAGCTCAGACACTAAGTGGGGTCTCCAGGTAACCTCCTGCCTCCTCCCCACCTTTGGGAACCCCCCCGAGATTCTTGGTGTCCACAGCTGAGTGACTGTGAGGCTGCTGAATGGGGATATAAAGTCAGAGTGTGAACCAGGAATGAGCTGAGCCTTTGGGAAATGCCTCTCCAGGCTGTTTGTTCCCTGCCAGGGGCTGGCAGCAGGCCAGGCCTTTGCTTTGGAGAATAATCTGCTGGCTTTAGAGCTTCCCAGCACTCCTTGGGAGTGAAAAACAAGTGTGACTGCTCAGGGCCTCGTGGGTGTGTGGGCATTGGTGGGTAACAGGGACAGGCTCAGGGCTTCATTCCCTGCCTGTGCCCTGTTCCAGCCCAGCGAGGTGGCCAGGAGGGAGTGGTGGCACAGCTCTCCCCTTCCTCCTCCCTGGGCGCTGGGCACCTACCCCGGCCCATCAGCATCCCTGGTATGCCACCTTCCTCCCACTTACACCACCCATCGCTTGGCAAGAACCCCCTACACCTCCCACGCAGGACTTGGCTCTAGGGACGTCCTGCTCAGTGCCACCCAGGGGTGACAACCAAAATCCGTGTGTGCCCAGGAGACGAGTGTGCTCCTGCCACCAGCTCTGCCTTGGTCCCCAGCGGGGAGCAGAAAAAAACATCTGAATTGCTTTTCTGAGAAATTAATCTTCTTTCCCTGTCTTAGCTCAGCCTGACCTAGAAGAATGCCCCCCCTGCCCCCTCCCCGGGGTTGTTTTTTTTCCCCTGTGGGGTGTTTAAAGAGAAAATTACAGCAAATGTGTTGCAAAGAAGCTGTGGGAGACAGGGGCCAGACCTACAGCAGGGCAAAGTGGGCAAGCAGGGCTGCAATGGTTTTAGGCAGGATTTGCCAGGCTGCCCTCTCCTCTGATCTGGGGTGGGTGGGCAGAGAAAATTTCATCTGCCCAACCATGGGAAGTAAAACAGAAACAGTAAAAGCTGTGTTGGGTTCCTCCTGGCAGGGTGCAAAGTCAGGGGGACTTCTGGCAGGAGAGAAGTAAAAGCTGAGCTGCTGGAGAGAGAAATGGTGATGGGAACAAAGCAGCTGCAGTGCTCATGCCCTCCCTTGATGGCTGCGGTCCTGGGGTGGTGACAGGGACTGGGGCTGGGTTGAAGGACAGCACTGGCCACCAGGACAGGGACAGGAGATGAAATATGCCTCTCCCAGAACCCCACACCAAACCTTCCACTGCCCCATTTCACATCCCTTTTCCTCAGTCTCCTTCATCCCCAGGGATGAAGCCTGGATGGCCCAAATGCCATCCATGGCTTTGCAGGCACAGGCTGGGTGAGGGAAACCAGCCACCCCAGCACCAAAATGATCCTGATAAAATGCTGAAGCTCATGTCCTGGGGGTTAAATCCAAGTAAAGGCTTCCTCAACCTTTAAAGCACATCAGCTGCCCTGCAAAGGACTCAGCTCCCGGGCTGAAGGGCCAGGAGCCCCTTCCCTGCTCCCTCCCTGCCTCAGTTTCCCTTTTGTAAAGTTGGGGGAGATAGAAAGGAAAGAAACCCCCAGTCTCCTCTTGTGCCTGAGGACTTTCTTGTGGCTGTGCTGTGGGGTTGGTTCCTGTTCCACAAGTCTTGGAGGAGAGCAGGGAGGCCAGGCAGCTGTTCTGGTGCTCACCCATGTGTCTCTGTATGTCTGTCTGCCTGTCCCTCCTGGTCAGAGTGCAGCACCTGTGGCTGTCCAACACCTTCTGCAAGGGGGTCTTGAGTCCAGAACCAGCCCCAGCTGGGATCTGTGTGCTGGGAGAGAGGCAGTGCTGGGAGCCAAAGGGGTTTGAGGCAGTTTTTGGGCAGCAGCCCCCATTTTGGAAGCTCGGCCCTGTGTCTCGGGGCAGGAGGTGCAGGCAGCGTGAGCAGCAGGGATTATGGCTGCTATAAAAAGCACCAGCATCTCTCATCTCTGCTCCCTAAGGCGCTTAGGGGAGGAAGGAGAGAATTAAAGAGCAACCTCCTGCACTGAAGAGGTGCAGGGATGGGAGCAGTCGGAATAGCCTGGCACACTCATCAGACCCCTTTCCCCTCAGCATCCCCAAATATCCTCCCCTGGGCAAAGAAGCCCCCCCACGCTGTTTCTGGGTTCCTGCTGTTGGATCACCAGATGTTTGTCCCCTGCTCAGAGGTTGTGGGGGACAGGGAGAGGTCTGAGGGGCACAGCTGAGCCTGGAGAGGGGGTCCTGGTGGGCGAGAAGAGCACCCGAGGGTGCTGCACCCTTTGCATGCCCCAAACAAAAACGTGGAGTGCTCCCTTCCCCATCGTCGCAGCCTCACTCATCTGCCTGGTCCTGTCCTGCCACCCTGCTTCAAAGGTCCTCTGAGGGTGCTGAAGATGTCCTCCAAAATGCAGTCAGCTGCATGGGTGCATGGCTGGACAGGAAAACATTGAATTCTTGGAGGGACAGGGGTCGTTGCAGCCGAAAGCCATGCTCTGCCTCCAGTGTCTGGAGGCAAAACGGCTCTGTGGTCTTGGGACTCTGACAGGCTCACAATAATCCTCAGGTCTCGGCACTAGGGTGGGGTCTGGTGACATGTCTGGGGACAAGTTAGGGGGAAGGCAGGTGCCAGATGACGGCAGTGATGCAGGGACGGGGGGATGTGGAGGAAGAGGATGTGAGAAAGCACTGTCCTCTGTGGTATTCCCCCGTATGTGGCAGGGTCCAATGGGGTCGGTTCGAAAAGCAGCTACAGCCACGAGGTCCTGCAGAGCTCTGGTGCCAGCCCTGGTTCTTGGCGGTGACCAGGTGTGACCCCGCAGCTCGGGGAGGTGGTTGGTGCTTCACCTCGCCATGGACACTGCCGTAACTTCACCCAGTGCTTGGTCGGTCCCAAAGATGGACACAGCACCAGGATCCCTCCTGGCACCCCTGCAAATGAGGGGCTTCAAAGAGGATGAGGGAAGTGGGCTGAGGGCACTTCCTCGCCAGCCCCTTCCCAGAATTGCGCAGTCTGGCGGACCCCGGTCCAGGTGGCCACAGGAGGGAGCTGGGCTCCTTCCTTCTGCTCCTGCTCAGAGGACAGTGGCCTCGGGTGGGTGACAGCCACGCCAGCCCTGGGTGCGAGTTGCTGCTTGGTGCAGGAGCTTCTCCTGGGGTCGAACCATGTCATGTGGGACCCCAAATGTGTCAGGAAGGGAGCAAGAGCCGTGCTGGAGTGGAGGTGGTTGCCTCCATGCTCAGGGAAGCCTCCACCTCATTTCCGGCAGTTGATGGGCGATGGGTCTGCAGTGCAGATGGGTCACTGGGCTGTTGCTGCAGCCGTGGGGGGACCAGCTGTGCCCAGTGAGTGCCATGTCCCCATGGCAGGGGTCAGTCCCTCTGTGTACAGTGTGAGACACAGTGTCTCCCTGTCCCCCCCGAGCAGAGGCCACAGGCACCTGGGTGACCCCGATGTCCAGCCTGCTGGGAGCACGGGAGCAAGGAAACCAGCCCCTCCCTGTACAACCTCCTGTCCCCCAGGAACCTGTACCGTCCCAGTTTCCCCAGCCCACAGCCAGCTCTGGTGCTGCAACCCTGTTCCCAGGGGCTGACAGTTACTGGAGGGACCGTGCCCCAGCATTTCCCCTCGTGCTGCCAGGGCATCGCTGTCCAGCTCCCCTCCACAGCCCCACCAGCACAGGAGAAGCCTGGCAGGTGTCAGAGCAGCCTTGCTACAAACCCAGGGCCAAAACACTGGAAAAAATGACCATGGCAGAAAACTGTGTCTGATTGGAAATGGTTAATTACGGGAGGGAGGTCTGAGGTATGGTCCTCCACCTTTGCTTGCTGAAAAGCCGACAAAGCCCCAGCGTGGGACTGCTGGTAATGGGTCTCATTAAAGCCGTTGGAGCAGGAGTTTGAAACCACATCCATCTTCCTTAACCACTTTCAGAAGGGGAAAATGCTGTTCTAGGCCCTGCTATTCGTGGTGTGCTGGCTGCTGCAGGCTGGGAAAAGGCAGAGCTTGTCTCCCTGAATGCAGAGGCAGAAGTCTGGACCACGGCCTTTTCTCAGGACTGGGTCTGTGGCACATCAGTATAACCTTTTTTTTTTAAGTTCAGGAAAGATGTGCAGAGTGAAGGGATCTTCATCAGGGAGAGGCACAAGGAATGAGCTTGGTCTCAGTGCTATACAGAGAAATTATGGATCCTGGTTTAAAACCCTGAGCGGCCTAAGAGCTGACCTTAAAATAGCAATGACGCCATCAGGATGCTCCTTTTCCCACATGTTTTGGGAGCTTTCCCTGCATGTTTGCTGTTACTGGCTTCCCCTGAGCCCCTTAAACAGCGAGGAGCAGGGATCTGCCTGGAGTTACAAATGGGAAAGAATGTCTTCGGGCAAAAAGAAGGGCGGTTTTGGTTGATGGTGTTCTGGCAGGGAAGAGGAAGGCATCCAAAGAGAAGAGGGAGGTCACCCCACTCCATTAATGCACATGGGGCTGACCCCAGTACAGAGTCAGCACCCCTTGGGGTGGCAGAAGGTTTGAGGGTGATGTAGGAGGTGGGAGGTGGTCACTCTGGGATAAGCCTGAAGGATGCAGACATATAAGGGCTATTTTTCCCCATGAAGAGTTGGGATTTCATACAGGTGTGTCCCTGTCCTCCTCTCCAGCAACATTCCTCAGAGAAAGGGGTTGTGCTTGGTCCCAATAGGGCTGCTCCAGGGGGGTGCTGGGCTCAAGCAGAGATGTGGTGGAGGGAATGTGATGGCCCTGGACTGGCCACAGGTGCAGAGGAATAAGGCTCTCTGGGGAGCTGTCCCTTGGGCTGTCACCCTGTTGTCCCAGAGCCACAGGACACACCTGCTGAAATGGGCTGTGAGCTGGAGCTGCAAAACTAAAGGCAGGAGAGATGGCCCGGGCAGGTCACCAATGTACTGGGGGATTTGGCCCCTACTGACCTTCCTGTGCCTTTCTGCAGCTCCCAGCTCCCTGCCATGTCTTGGGGCTGTCCCCAGAACTGCAGACATCCTATTTCTCTGCAGCCTCCTTGTCTCCTTTGGCTTTTTCACCCCCCCATTCCCACGCCACTGGACAGCCACACGCCAAAGGACCGCCCGGCCTCTCTCTGGCTCATTTCTCTTGCAAGCTTTGTTTGGTGGGTGTATTTTGCATTTGCTTTTTCTTTTTTGCTATTCACAGGGAACAAAGAGGGGGTCACAAACCCAACGGCAGACATCAGGACAGGGCTGACAAGCCTGGGAGAAGGGGTGATGCCACCCACCCCGGCAAGGTCTTTAGAGGCTGGTAAAACCAGGGGGAGAAGGGCTTTGCTCCACGGTGCCGGCTCTGCCCATCCCTTCCTCTCCCTGCCCGGTCCTGCAAGGTGGCTGCTGCACTGTTCGCTGCTCCATCCTTCCGCTCCATCCCTCTGCTCCATCCCTCCTCTCCATCCTGCTGCTCCATCCCGCTGCTCCATCCTGCCTGGCCCGGACGTGGCGCCGGTCACGTCTGCTGTGGCAAGTGGCAAGTCTCGCTGATGGCAATGACCACGTCCTGGGGCTGGCGGTCCCGGTGCCGCGGCGCCTCGGGCATCTCACTCATCTCGTTGACGCTGTTGCTGATGCAGTTGATGTCGCTCTTGTTGCTGTTGTCATCTGGGCTGGGGCCAAAAATCCAGTCTGGAGGGAAAAGCACAAAACAAGCCCCTGGTTACCTCTGGCTGTTCCCAGAGTTCAAGGTGGCTGGAAAATTGCTGCCTTCCGCTACATCCTACCTCTAGCTCTGGGTGCTTACCCCTCCAGGAGTGTCCCTTGCCCTCCCCTGCCCCTTCAGCTCCGTCCACTCCCCTGATGCTGGGATCTCTGTTCTGCCCAGCTCTGGACTGGTTTTCAGGCTGCTGGTTTCTGGAAGCCCTCCTGGCTTAGGCCGATGCAATCACCCCGTTAATCCCAAAAATGAGAGTGAAGTGCCTCCAAAGTGAAGTGTGCATCTGGGGTCTCTAGCAATCTATTTCCCGCAGAGGGTTTTTGCTGTCAGACAGAGTGAATGATTAAATAACTATGTGACATCCAAATGGGGCTGGAGACATGGCTGGGGACACGGCTTTTCTGCCTGGAGAGTATATCACAGCCATGCCAGGGCCTCAAACCCTCCATGGCAGCTTCGGGGCTGTGCTTCTTGCTGGTCACCAGAGCACCAGGATGTGGCTCTGAGCTGATTCAGCCGCTGCCACAACGCAGGGGTGTGACTGATCCCCCTCCAAAATACAGTGTCACTGCTGGATGACAGCGTGACTGAAACATCCCCTGCAGCACAAGGGACTGCAGCAGAGTGAAAGCAGGTGGTGCTGCTTCTCAAACAGCTTTCTTTTAAAAATTGTGGCTGTTTGGGCAGAGAGAGGCCATGCCCCACTGAGATGGGAAGGCACCAGCAATGAGGATACCAAAGCTGGGGAAACCCAGGTGAGGAGAGAGTAGCCCCAGGACCTTGTGGTTGTGGGCAGTGGAGCACCAGCACCCCTCTGCTTTAGCTCTGCTACCAAAATAATGCAGAGGTGGCTGTCAGGAGGCAGACAAAAGGACCAGCCTGGTTTTGTTGTTCCTGAGAAACTCTGCTTATTCGCCAATGGATCTCATGGAATACAATTTCTCTCCTTTGCGACGTGGGATATTTTCTGTCCCCTCAGGACATTCCAACTACAGGTCTTCAGTGGAGGACACAGGCTTCCTGATGGAGCAGGGACACAGAAATGCCATCCCAGTGAGATGATTTCTTTCTCATGGGCTGTGGAAAAAGGTTTTGCAGCAAAACTGTAACTGAATGATGGCAAATGCCAGGATGGGATGCCAGGTGTGAAGGGAATGGAGGATCTCATTTTTCTGCTCACCAGTGGTGTTCAGACATTTCTTAAGGTGTGAGCAGAGAGACAGGAATGACCTGTGTGCCTCCCTGTGCTCAGTGTGTGCACCGTAGGTAAAATTTTTGGCTTTTTTGAGAGCCCCAATGCTTCTCCTTTTTTTTTTCCTTTAAAAAAAGCCAGAAGTTTTGTTGTTTTTGCAATGCAATATTTGAATTTTTTCTCCAGCCTGAAGCCATTTGGCCACACCATCCCCAAGAGTGCAGAACGTGACTTTGAGGATGATGCTCATGCTATGGAGCCAGGGTAGGTGACCACCCTGCCAGGGGAACTGGACAGGGAGTGGAGGGGTTGTGCTCCACTGCCAGCACAGACTGGCTGGAGGAGGGGGCTGTCTCCAAGGAGCTCTCACCACACTGGGCACAGGCAACATATCCAGAAAGTGACTGTTTTTCCTTGTTTTTCCTATTTCCTTCACCTTCATCACTAGGCTAGCAGGGTTTGCTGGCTGTCCAACAGGAAAGGCAGGAGAAGAATCACCACAGTTCCCTCAACCACTGCAGTGCTGGCAGGAGTGATTGGGAAGCTCAGCAAAGAAGTGGTCCAAAAGTTTTTGGGGAGCCCTGTGTCTGCCCTGAGTCCCAACCAGGACATTTAGCTTTCACTTGCATAACCCACAGCACCCACCAGAGACTGGGCTCCCCAACACAACCCTTCCCCAAGGAAATCAGCCAAGCCCAGAAGGCTCATTTAGGTCTTTTTTCCTTTATAGCTTTGGTTTTGCTTGGCTTTACTGGATTTAGACTAAAGGCCAAACACTCCACCACCTTCTTCCTGGTCTGGCCCTGTCTGGTCCATCCCAGACAGAGCCTCTTGCCCCCAAGACCTTGCAGGCTCCTCCAGCCCCACACAGCTGCTTGCTGTGAGAATCCGAAGGCAGTAACAAGATTGCCTCCTACAAATACTATTAAAGTTCTCAGCTTGCTTTCCTTGACGTCAGCCATAAAACTCCAGTGGAAGCAGCAGGGAAGAAGGGGAATAACCTGCAGAAATATGGGTGATGAGTCCTCAAATATCCCAGGAGCCAGGGGATAAGGACTGCTGTGTGCAACAGGAAGCAAAGAGCATTGCATGCCTGTGAGTAGGGGTAAGTGGCATTTGGTGGCCAGATGATGAACCTCTGGTGACATTTGTGGGCAGAAGAAGAAGCAAGAGCTGGATGAGGCACTGTGGTAAAGGCAGAAATGCAGGGGATGGGTGTTCTGGGAGAGCACCAAGGGCACCAGCAAAAGCCATTTGCATGGGAAAAGTGTCATGGTGCATGGTCACCAAAGGGGATGTGGCTGGCCAGGGTGCCCGGGGAAGGTGGCTGGTGTGAGGCTGCCACAGTCTAATTCCTGGGTAAGAGCAGGCTGGATTGTACGCGCTAATCCGAACCACTGCTTCCCTGGGAATTATTTCTGGAGCCTGCTGGATCTAATTACCCAGTAATCTGCAGGAAGATGTAATTAGGCTGTCATTAGAGGGTATTTACTGCGATGCCTTTATGATTTGACTGTGTAAGTAAGGAGTGAAGTAATTACACAATTACATGTTATTTGTGGCCATTTATGGCCTGTAACTTCAGCGTGTTGCCATGTGTGGAAGAGGGGAGCGAGGCCTCGAGGAGCTGGCAGAGGATCTCCTGCCAGCAGGACCCTGGAGAAACAACCATAAAAATGTCAGCGCCCTCATGTTCCCTGCCAGCCACCGCTGGCTCCGCCCCAGCCGTGCACGATCCTCCCCAGTTTCTCCCTCTGGCTCATCTCCCTTTGTGGGCGAGAAACCAAGGTCTCTTGGGGTCACCCACGGCATGTCTGGGGAGGGATGAGGGAGAAGACAGAGGAGACCTGCACATCTTTGGCGTCAATGGGATTAAACCTCGCTCTGACGCGGAAGGAACTTTGCAGGGGATGGGAGGCACAACCTCACCTCATATGCAAGCACAGGCTGGAAATCTCGGATAATGAACCCTGGGAGGGTGTAACTGGGTAATAGGAGGTGGCCAGGGGCTCGGAGCCAAGGGGTGGTGGTGACCGGCTGAAGGGAGCTGCAGCCCTCAGCACCGTGTCAGGTATTTCTCCCTCCATCCCTTCCAGCTGGCAGGGGGGATGCATGAGCCACAAAAAATAGACACAATTGCCACTGCAAGGAAAACTAAATCCTTTTTTGGATCAAAGTCCACATACGGGTTCACACAAACTCCAGCCAGAAGGCGAGCGAAGTCAGGCTGAAGCAGTACACCTAATGGACCTGTGGCAGCTGAGGGCAGAGCTGGGGCGAGCAGGGATCACACAGTGTGCTCCTGGGGCAGTGGCACGTCCACACCCCCGACAGTCACACTTTGGAGATAAGAAAAGCATTGCCTGCCCCTACCCAGCCACTGGAAGGAGCTCATAACACATGCTGCAAAATCCAGGGCATGCACACGGGTGTGTATATGAATGTCTTGGGTAAAAGACAGGGACAACGTGACTTTCTCAGCCAGGCTGGGGGAGCAGCACCTAACCCAGAGACACCTCTTCCCGCTCGTCAGGTGCTGCCGAGGCTCAGCGTGCCTGCTGGGGTCTGCAGGACCAGTGGAGAGGTGGGAAGTGCTGAGGTGGGAGGAGATCGATACAGAGCGATTGATCCAAAGCAGCTGGAGAGAGGAGATAGAGCAGACTGGGCAAATCAGGAGCTGTGGAATAGCAACTCTGTTGTTATTATTTTTAGTGTTATCCCAAGTAGCAGAGCGATGTGGCACAAAATGCCCCTGCACCTCCCTGGTTCTGTCCGAGTCTTTGACAGCACCCCTGGAAGCAGGACCCCTGGGATATGCTGTATTTTTGGGGACAGAAAAGCACTGGGGTGGCCCAGATGTCACAGCGTGCCCTTCTCACATCAGCAGCATGAGGGCTGGTCGTTGCTCAGAAGCCCCTGGCAGTGCAGGCAGCAGCGAGCAGCCTCCTGTTGTCTGGGTGCAGAGGGGCACAGGGTTCCCCTATGCCCAGTGTCATCCCAGGGGGGTGGCCAGGTCCCCTGCATTCATTGGTGGCAGGGTGGGATGTCCATGAGGCACTTCAGCTGCTGAAAAAGAGACATCCCAAGCAGAAGAGCAGGAGGGGGTGGGAGAAAGGGCTGAAATTTAAATGCAGCCTGGTGAGTGAGACATTCACAGTCCCTGTAGAGATGGAAACAAGCAAAGGAAGGGGCAACATGTTCGATGAACAATCAAACTCGTGCTCTAGTTTCGCTTTAAATGGAGCTGGGTGTGAAAGCAGCTGCTAAAAAAGCTCTTTTCCCATCAGCAGGAGCAGAAGCACCTCTTTCTTTGAAACGAGTCCTGACCCAGCAATCACATCGTGCTCTGCAGCCAGTCAGGGCCAGCTCTGGCCGTAGCATTCCCGATGGACATGAGTTCAAGGGTATCCCTCATGTTTTTGACATGATGCAGCAGTCACAGCTGGACATCGTATCTATCTCATTTGCAGGACAGACTCTACTTACACATTAGCAAAATCAGCAGATAACTCCCAGGTTTGTTCTGATGGAAAATCTGTGTCTGCCCCTGGCAACAGTAATTTGTTAGAAATCCCCCTTTCCCCCTCAGATTCACTTCTTTCTAAATGAATTTGATGTTGGGGTTTGTTCTTCCTTCCCTGTTTTGCAGAAATTTGTCAGCTTTGCTGTGCTGGCTGAGTCAAAATTGTCCTGCACCCCAAACAGCACAAGCACTCTGCTTTGCTGATGGACAGGTAAGGACACTGTTCCTCTGCAGAGCTGTCACCAGCATGAAGCATCTGGTGGGGAAAGGGGTGACATGGGAAAGGCATTCAATTAATTACGATATTCTCTTAAAAGCAGCTTCTCTGCACCAGAGCAACCCTGGACCAAGCCTGCATTTGATCCCAGTCCCATCTATCCGGCAGCATTGCTGGTCCAGAGAAGGGGTCTCTGAGAGGTGGTGACTCAGGTGTGGTAGGTGGGAGGCAGGCGTGCTCCTGGGGGAGGGTAATTGCTAATCCCTGTCTTCCAGAGGCAGAGTGAAGGTGACCAGAGAGTGAGGAGCCGTGCTTGGTCGCAGCTCAGGGAAGACCAGTGCTTGTAGGGCAGTAGAGAAATGCAGCCCTCGCCCCCAGGACGTGGCACAGTCCATCCCTGGGAAGGCTGCTGTGGGATGGCGCATCCCTGAGGCCTCGGTGGATGCCCAGCAATGTGTGCTGGAAGCCATCCCTCTCCTCTGGCTCTGAGCTCCAAAGGTTTGGCTGCAAATGCAGCTGTCCTGGAGTGGGTCCTTTTTGCAAGGCCAGACCACTGTGGCTGCTTGTTCGGCCGACAGCCCCAGCTTGTGCGTGGGAGTGGGAATTATCCTGGTGAAAGCCATCCTACAGCAGCCACTGCTTCCCTAAAAAACAGCTAAGGAACTCCTGATGCACCTCCATGCACCAGAAGGGAAACAGGCAGAGGATTACTGTCAGAGGTGGGAAAGAAGCGAGATGGGAAAGCAGAAGGGAACCTGACGTGGTTTCTTCCCACAACTTTGGGAGGCAAAGGAATTATTCTCAAAACAGAGCTTGAAATGAAGGCATATAAGTCCTCTCTGATGGGCCTAAGATGCTGTCTGCAATCCCTGCCATTGGCTGAATTATCCTCAGAGCCCTGCAGTTCTGTGTGGAGCAATTAAAAGTGGATCCCGTGTCCCTGCAGGATCACCCAGCAGCTATTTTCAGTAATGCTACATTCATGCACATTTTCTTTGTTCAAGGAGACCATTTCCTAAAGAAGCCTGAAATGTGGCGGTTGGAGATAAGGCTGAAAAATAAAAATATGGCTGGTGGGTCAAAAGGGCAAAGAGAAGAAAGACCATGCTCCAAGGATGGTGTGGGGTTTTGATCAGTCCCAAAGCCATTGACCAGCACGGTCCTGCCAGTGTCAGTGAACCTGCCCTGCCTTGCCCCAGCTGGGCATCTACCTTGGGCCCATTCCTGAGGGAAAAGTTTCCTCCAAGGTCTCCTTTGGAGATCAGCAGCTCAGAGGAGACCTTGGCTGAACCGAGTGACACAGCCAAGGTCTCCCTGCAAGGCGTTGCGCCCACGCAGACCGTCAGCCCCTTCCCGTGCGGTTCCCGTGCAGGAGCGAGATGCTTTCCCCTTTCCCGGCGACCACACGCGTGCAGTCTCCATGGCAACAGCTTTGTTTCCAGTCAAACTTTTTATTTTTTTCCCCCTTTTCCTCCTTTTTTTTTCCTTAATGTTTAAATAAGAGCGATATTCAGCGAGCTGCTGGGGACGGAGGAGGGAGGGCGGGCTGATTCCCAAGGATTGCAGTAATTAGGCGCCTCGTACGTTGGTGACAGGCTTGTCATTTGCCAAGCCAGCTCTTCGCTGCAGCGCTGGATCTGGCAGCTCTCCAGCGCTTCCGAGTTAAGCAGCTTTCCAAATGCTTCGACCCAATTTGCCTTAACTGGTGGTCGGGTCTGAGCTGTGCTCACGCAGGAGCCTCCCTCCCACCCTCCTCAGGGGCTCGCATCCAACCCTGAGCAGAGACATCTGAGGAGTTTTGGGAAAGCCAAACATGAGACTTGGTCAGCTCAGAGCAAGCAGGAGGGACTGGAGAGAAATTAAGGTGTTCTGGGCTCTCCTTGGCCAGGTCTCTCCAGGAAGAGCTGAAGAGGGGCTCTTTCAGAGCCCTCTTATCCATATCCAGGTGCTCTGCCTTCCCTCCCTCCAAAAATGAATCTTTCCTCCTTCTCCAATGCAGCCTCCCATTTTCCACTCCTCCCCAGCCCGCTGGGCATCACAGCAGTGTTCGTGTCCCCCTGGAGATGCCTGGGCAAGCTCTAATTGAGTTTTTAAGAAGCATCTGCAAGAGAGGTGTCGGTGTCTCAAATATCCGTTTAGATTTCACAGGGAAAAAACCTTGGCAGCATCCCGAGAACCCCTTCACCATCCGAAACTGAGCCCAGCACCTGCTTTTCATTGTTCCTGTGAGTGCAGGGGGCTGGGTGATGCTTTGACTCCCAAGCCGTGTCCGACAAGCTGTTTTTGAGGAGTCATAATCATCCCTGATGCCTCCGAGTGACTGTTTAAAGCAGCGATTAACTATTCACACTTTAATCTCCCTGAAACAGGCTCCAGCCCTTTGGCATCTTATTTCCATCTCTCCCTGTATATTTCTGAACATGATGAGTGCAGAAATGCTGATAGCAGAGGCTGGAGCTGCTACCGAGTATATAAATCCAGACATTGTGTTAAGGCAGCTAATAGAGCAGCTTCTTATTTACTATCCCTTGGTCTCTCTGTCCTGTCCCTAAAGTAATTTTATGCAAACTCATTCAAATGAAACCTTCTCTTTAAAGGCTGTTCCTTGGCAGTGTTAACAAACACGGTCTCGTCCGCTCTCCTCTGAGGACTGGCTCATTTTAAGTGTATGAACTGTGGGAAGATGGGCCTGGAGTGCTAACTAGGATGAGCTGGAGGAGCCTTCAGCACTGAAGGGTGCTGCTGGAGTTTGGGAAATGCCTTCTCCTCTCTGCCTGAGGGGGGATGAAGCTCACATCTGTATTTCTGACTCTAACTTGGAGAGATATTACCTCCACCCGGGGCAGGCAGGATGCTGTGCCCTCAGCAAGGGCTGTTAAACTGGGAAAAGGCTTCTTCCAAAGTGGCAGGAAGCAGGCAGACCCCAGTGCTGTCCCTGTGCTTGTCCAGCCCCTGGGATGGCCGTGGTGCTGTGAAAGGCTGTGGAAGTCCCTTTGCAAAGGACTCTGCAAGAGAAGGTGCACCCTGCTGACCTCGTCCCACGCAGAGGCTAAAGTTAAAGGTCACGCAGGGGCTAATGTTAAAGGTCACCAGGGAACATTGGTGCTTAGCTGGAAGCAGCACAGCAGGGGCATAGATGCCCCCTGACTGTGGCTACAGCCTCCCTCCCTGCCTGGAGGGGCACGGCGTTTCTGTGGATTTTGGCCATGCTTTGCAGGACTCACCCAAGGGGTGCTTTTGAGCACCCACGTCTGTGCTCTCCTGCATCAGGGACCCCAGCAATGGGGGCAGGGGTGTCTGCTCTGTGGGGGCACTGGGACTGGACAGGCCCCTGCCTCGGAGGAGCTTCTAACCTGGCCTGACCTGGTCCTTTGAGCATCTGGGGGCAGGAGTGGGTATATTTTCAGGTACTGTCCCCACTGCCTACCTTTGTGGGGAAGGCAGCGCTAAATCGGACGAGCAGCAGAGCCAGGTGGTGTTGCAGAGCCAGGTGATGTTACAGCCCCAGCAAGCTGCTGATTAAGTGTTAAATTTAACACTTTAAGACAATATATCCGTTCCCTTCCATCTGGGGCAAAGAAAGACTCCTCAGCAGCAGCTCCCTGCCGTTTTCCTGGCTCAGCCTCATGTGAGCCCCAAGTACTGCTCCCTGCCAGGAGGTTTGACCTTTCTTGTCCCAAATAACTCCTCTCTAAACCCCTGTGTCCTGGATCTGCTGGCCCTTGCCCGGTCATGACCCTCTGCCCAAAGGACTTGGCTTGCCCTCCCCTCAGCAAGGCAGGGGTGCTGCCCACCCACAGGCACTGCTCACAGTTTTGGCTGGTGTACGTCTCCTGTGTCCCGGGAGCAGGGAGATAAAGCGGAATCACGAATGAACACGTGGATTTTGTTCCAGATGAGTGTGATCTCCCTCCCCCTGCAGAGATGGAGCCTGCAGGGCTTCAACCCTGACTGGGGGTCAGGCTCAGAGCAATGCTGTGCAAAGGGATTTCAGTCCTGCTCCCCTGTGCAGGGCATTGCTCCCCACAGCTTTTGGGGGGGGTGTGCACATCTGCAGGAGCCAGGAGCTTAAATCTCTCTGGGAATCCCTTCTGGCTCCCTATCCAAGCTGGAAAACTGTCACCAGCACGCTGAAGCAAGGCCCTGAGTCCCAAAAAGACACGGCAAACTGGCTGTCAGGGTGTGCGGGCTAGAAGTACCAGGGATTCAGATGGGAACTGGGCACATTCGCACTCCCCAGAACGACCAGCCTTACAAATTATGGGGCAAAGAGCGAGAGTATCACTGAGGGCTTGCCATAAGCAGCCAAGCACCTCTGCCTGCACTGCTGCCTGACCACAGCAGTCAGCAGTGTTTGTGCCCTCAGCTCGGATGGCGAGGGACAGCGTTCATCAGCAACAGGATGAAACCAAAGAGGAGGAAGGCAAACCTCAAAAAAATGCACCCTCTTTGGGCTGTCATTGCATGGATTTGTTGCAGGGGCTGTGATGGCTGTTCTAAGGCAACAAGGGAACCAGACTGCTGAGCTGTGTTTCCTAGGAGTTTGTGAATTCACTGGTGTCTAATAAGGGGTTAAGCTCATATGGCAGCTTTTCTTTCACTGTGCACTAATGGGTTGTTATCCTGTGCTCAGGTATCTGTTGCCATGAAACTTTTCATGTTGGAGACCTCTAATCCGAGCTCAGGTGAAACTGGCCAAGGGATTTTACAGTCATTTGGCAACACAGACTCACGCACACACATTTATACACACGCACGCAGGCACAAGATCTGCTCCTTTAGGAAGCGGGCTAAACCCAAGGATTTTCTCTAGGAAAATGGTCAACACAGAACTCAGTTTGGAGAACCCAGCACATTAAATAAACTAACACTCTTGCAAATGTGAAAGGGTCAAGGCTTGGTCTAAACCCCACCCAAATCGAAGGAGAGACACAAGCCGGCACATCCATGCACTAGGCTCTTTTTGGCCACAAGCACACAACGCGTGAAGCCCACACTCACCTACAAAGTCGTAAATGAGGTCCTTGATGAGATGCCCGACGATGGCGTATGCCACTGCCACCACCACCAGGGCTGCCATGAGAAGGTAGAGGACAGCCTTGGGCAGAGGAATGGCGTCTCGAGGAGGGGGTTTGTACTCCTTGTAGAGCTGGTCATTGTCCGAGTATGAGTACTGGAACAAGTGGTCCAGGCCAGCTGTGAAGTTGCTGGAGTTCATGGACTGGCTATTGGACAGGTAGTTGTCCTGTTCGGGGTCCTGGAGGACACTTACCACCGAGCTGGTGGTGGCTTCCACTTGCTGTACCAAGTTCAGAGTCTTGTTAACGCTGGGGAGGATTTGGGAAAGGAAAGTGCTCCAATCTTTGATGGCACTGATGTTGCAAATAATCATAATTGCAATGAGGAAAGAGGTCTCCAAGCTCAAGAGACTTAAAAGGGAGAGAAAGAGGTGAGAATTGCTGTGCTTACACCAAACCATGTACTGCAAAGCGGGCAGAGAAGGTCTGGATGGGGTAGATTTCTCATTTGCAAATTCTTACATGATCCAGTAGGGATGCATCTACGGTACCTCGGTCTCACTCCTGGAAATGCCCGCAGAAAACCCCTATGGGCATGAAGTTCCTTAGGAAAAAGTAGGTGCTGGAATGATTTTGACCGATATCATTTTTGTTCCTCAGCCGCCTCTCCCTTATGCTACTCACTGATGAAAACCGGAGAGAAAGGATCCTGTAGATATTTTCAGTCATCTGGAAAAGAAAGATAAATTGCCCTTCTCCAGCTTTTTTTTTTTTTTTTCAGAGGTGATGGTCCTTAGAGAGACAGAAATCTCCCCTTGGCTCTGCCCCAGGCTCGGTCAGGCGCAAGGTGTGCGGTGCCGTCCTGCCTCTCCCGTTAGCGCTGCCCAGAGCCTTCGCCCAGGAGAAAAATGTTCAGACCCCAGGAAGTTCAGCTGCTCCCGGTGTGTGACGGGGCCGGCGCCGCGCCGCTCCTGACCATTCCAGCTTGGCTGTCAGCAACTTCTTTTACCGGCATCTCTCGATCGATTCCTTTAAAAACACAACCGAGTCAGAGACAACGAGCACGCCGGCGGAGAGCCCAGCACCCGCTGCCCAGCTCAGCCCAGAAGCGGCCGCTCTCGGGTTTTACCTTGAAGACTTTTCCAAGCGACCAGATCCTCTCGCCTGATGCTCCAGCTTGTCTTATTCAGGGCTGGGCTCCCTGCGGAGCTCCCCGCACGCAGCCGCCGATCCGGTGCCGCTGCCCGATGCCGTGTGCGGGGTGCTGGTGCACGCGTGTGCGTGTGTGTATGGACACTCCTCCCCGTCCTCTTCCCTCCTGTCCCTTCACCCTGCAGCCCTGCTGGCTCTTCCCAGCCTCCCCGGCTCCGGCAGCGAGGGGGATTAGCTGCCGGGAGGTTGGCTCCAAAACTCCTGAGCGTGCTGTGAAGCAGGCGATGCGTGTCGGGAGCGTAGGCTCAGCCTCCGCCGCTGCTCCCCGGGGAGTTAATCCTTTCGATGACAAAAGATGAGCTCTGATCCGTCTGCTGGATGTTCCCGGAGATGTGCAGGGGAAGGTGGGGAGCAGCGCGGTGGGTGCGCGTGGGTACCCCAGGTCCAGCCGCCCGCGGGCGCTGAGCTCAGCCTTTGTCTGGGAGCGGTGCCGCCAGCAGGCAGAAATCACATCGCGGGCGCTGCCGGGAGCGGGGAGGACATCATCGATCCCACCGCCAGCATCCCGGAGGAGTGATGCTCCCCACAGCCCCGCTCCCTCTCCGGCAGCCTCCGCCCAGCAAAGTTTTGGCATTGGAGGGATGATTGGTTTGCAGAAAGCACGGAGGGTTTGAGGCTGAGCTCCCTCACCATCTCCTCTCCCTGGTGAGCCGTCTGTGCCAACTGGTAAAAGCCAGACTGCCCCTGGTCACCTTGATAATGGTCTTAAACTGGTTCATGTTCCCTGCAAATCTCCTCATCTGTCTTGGTGGTGGGATCTCTGGGATCACTGAGGTGATGGCTTTTTGAAGGCAGTGGGATATATTTAAAGAGGAGGAAGACGAAATCTTAGAGAGGGGGAAATTGTCTTTCTATACTTGGAGGTGAAAATAAATCACAGCCCCCATTTTTCACTTTTTTTTGTTTTGTCTTGTCTGTCTGTTTGCTTGCTTCTGGTGCTGCTTCCCTGTGTAAGAAACAGCTGTCACAAGGGCAAGGAAATCACCACATTAGGCCTGAAAGCAGCCAAATGGAGCTTCTGAGAAATAATAGCAAAAGATTAACTTTGTCTGTGTGTCTGTGTGTCTGTGTGTGTGTGTGTGTGTGTGTGTGTGTGTGTGTGTGTGTGTGTTACCAGCCAGCAGCAATCCTGCCAGCTGCCTGGGGGTTGGAAGAGTATAGAATAAAACGGCAACATCTCTCCCATGCAATAATATCACCAGGGTTTGGGTTGGTGATGGACAGATTGTACAGCCCAGAAGCAAAGAAAATGTGGAGGAAAAAGCTCTTCTGCCCTCCCTGGAATGTGCATGGACTGTGTCACAGCCACTTCTGGTGCCCAGGACCATTCAACATCATCCTAAAATTTCTTCTCATAAGTGACGGAGCTGTGACTGGTTACAGAAGGACATCTGGGCAGCTGCGTGGATGCATATCCTGCAATGGGATAGGTCCTGATGTCCCCCTGCTCCAGAATCTTGATGCCTGGCATTGGAGCTGCTACTCTGCCTCCAGAGCATGAAGCTGCAGAGGTGCTTTGAGGGCCAGGGCAGGAGTCAAGAGCTAAAAGCAAATGGCTCCTCTGTCAGATTCTCAGTCCTCCCACACCAGATTTTATGGCAAAATATGGCAAGACTATTTTTTATAAGAATTTTCCAGTGCAAAGTGAGTTTTGGGCTTTGTGCAGGAGTGGCACAGTGCAGTCTGGCTTTGCCCTGCTCAGAGGCACATCCTTTGCCTGGGGTTCTTAGGAGGAAAGGACAACCCCCAGGACATGGCCACTGGTGATTGGGGACCAAAACTGCTCTGAAGCTGTACTTTCACCACAGCTATTTGGTGTCAGCAGTTGCCATGGCACCAGTGCATCAACCAGAGGGAATAGGAGAGATTCTGGTCCAGGCCGACCCATCCCTGTGCCTGGCTCTGGTGTGACTGTCCCAGGCAGGCTCCCACCGTGCTGTACCCCTTTGTTCCCAGGAGGGGATGGAGCTGAGTGATTTGAGGCGAAGGGTTTCCAAAGGTGGGTGTACCTGGGGAGATTAATCAGAGCTGAGGGCAACAGGGGCAGCTCTCTGTGTGCCTGGGGACAGCTGGTGACAACAGCCCAGACCTCGCTCTAGTGGGACAAAGGGCAAACCCCCTCAGTTTCCTAGACCTCCACTGAGTACTTCTGGGAAGAGGCTGGAAAAGCACTTGGGGAAGCTCTGAGTTCTGCTGCAGACACTGACTCCATTAAAGGGGCTTAGGCCAATACCAAAAAAATACTCCCCCACCATTTGTATTTCCCCGTAGCGGAAATAAAGTTGGCTCCTTTCATTTTCATTAACACTTATCAATTCAAAGTGACTAAATAGATGCTTAACTGTTCATTATACACTCTCTGCATCTCTGGTCTGAAAGGGAGCCTTTATTTCCACAATTATGGTTTTCAACCCATTACAGAGGGAGAGAGCATGGAGAAATATGCAAGCATGGATTTTAATAACCTTATATTTCAAACTCTCTGTTATTAAAAAAAAATGTTTGCATTTACTGTGATGGGGGCAAGATTAAAAGGATGGCCATGGATTCCACTTAGGGAACATTGCTAATGATTTCAATAAATCATTTTAAATAAAAATCACAATCTCCACAATTCCACCCAAATGCCATTTGGCAGAGGGGTTGATTATGGGAACAAAATGAATTTCGGAATTAGCTGCTTGTCCTAATGCAACTGGACAAATTAAATTTAGGGATACGCACATATCCAATGACACATAGATCTCATGCAGAAGAGCGGTGTTTTGGCCTCGGGGAAAAAGAACAAATAATGTTTTAGTGGGTCAAGACAGATCTTGTCCCTCGTGATGGATGTCAAGTGTTTGTTTCAGCTATTTCCTTAGTATTTTTATTTTATGGCTTACTCTCTGTGAAGCTCCAGTCAAAGCACTGGTGTTTTATTTCCACAAAGGCAGGATCCAGCTGACTACTGGGACACGACTTTGATAATGGTTGTGTCCATGCAGAGCTGAAAAACTTCTCTGACACATCACTAGCAATGCCCAGAGCAGACAGTCTGGATTCCTGTCTGTGACTGGGACCAGATCCCAGGACCTACAGAAGGTGAAGCCCAGGTTCTACACCATATCTGGAGATGTGATGCTGCTCCCAGCTCCGCTGCTGGCTGCGTGTCCTCCTTTGTGACATGCGAGGGACAAGGAGGCCGCGGGCTGTGGATGTGGCAACACCTGTCAGGTGCAAAGGGTGCTGGAGGGGTGGAGAGCAGAGTTGGAGTTTACTGCTGTGTGCTGTGCCTTGGCTTGGGAAGGCTTTGTGTCTCTCCCTGGCTCAGAGCTGTGAAGAAGTTGGCTGAAAATGTAGTCAGAAGGTGCAGCTCCAGCAGCAATACCTCCATCCGTACTTCTGAGTGAGACATTTGTCTGCCCAAGGGTCATTTTTACAGCCTGAAGGGGTTTTTTTGTGTCTCTTTTCTGCGCTGGCTGCCAACTCCAAACCCCGATCCCCACCAGAGAAAGCACTGCACCTGGTCAGGAGAACAGACACAACAATTTACACCCTCATATGGCTCAAGGTAAAACAGTCATCACAGGAGTTCTTCAAACCACTCAAATTTTAGCCATGCAGGGTGACACCCACAGGCCTATCCAGATGCTGGCTCGTGGGAGCTGCACAGCTCCTGTTCCAGTCCCTGCAGCCCTCTCATGGATGAGGCGTGCTGACCTTCATTCATCCCTGGATGGGCCAGATGCTCTTCCCTGCCTCCCTGCCTGGCTGTGCTCAGCTGCTGCACTACACCCTGGAGCAGTGACTTCATTTCTAAGCAGATTCCAGACCTGTACCAAAGTTTTGACAGCAACTTTCCTGCATGACAAGAAGTGGTGAAATTTAGGCTTATCCTGTATTCCCATTCCTGGCATTCATCTTGCCCAGCGATTTCTGCTTGAACAAAACAAACAAACAAGGAACAGCAGCAATTTTTAGCAGATGAATCAGAGCGAGCTATCTTTATCTATCTATATATAAAAATACCTTTTTAAAAACTTTTTTTGATGCTGTATTATTCATGTACCCAAAGCTGAAGAAGTCCAGATTATAATAATAATAATAGACATAATAAATATGCCATATTAAATGCAGTGCCTAGGAAGACTGTTCCCTATCTGCTGCCTCTGGTAAGCAAAGCAGGGTTTTAACTCTGCGTGTGGCACCATCTCATGGACAGCTTGGCTTATTCAAAGGACGTGAGAGGCTGAAGGCAAGCACAAAATTATCCAGCATGAAAAGCTTGCTTCATGAAAGAAAGGGGAACATTTCCCAAATAAATAAACCCAGGGCAACAGGAATAGTTGCAGTGAAGGTAGGGTGGGAAGAATGAATCACATGTTTTGTTTGCATCTCTAGAAAGTGCTGCTTGGCCAGAAAATAGGTAAAAACAGCTGAAAAGCATTTGTAGGGGTTATCTCTGGGTAAATCTGGCACAAAGCAGAACAGGAAGGCCTCATCCCAACAGGTGGGAAAGTACTATTTTTCCAAGTCTCTTTCCACTCACAGCATTGCTATCCTGAAATCCAGTGAGAAGGTGAGCCAGGCTGTGTGCATCCAACACCTCCCAAAGCCTCTCAAAGGGATCTGAAGGGAGAAGCTGGCAGTCTCTACATTTTCTACCTTCTCTGCCATCTAAGCTGGATATGTAGATCCAAAAAAACCTCCTCACCTGCTGTTTCTTTCAAGCAAAATGGAGAAAAATCTGTGTGGATGCAAACCTGTTGGAGTTTTCAGAGAGCATGAAAGGGCAGGACTGAGGTGCCTGTCCACCTGATATTTGGGCTTCAGGAGGAAACTTTAAGTGTCAACAATGGTAGAGGAGAGGAGGAAATGAAGGAATTGAGCAAGGCAAACAGGAAAACTTACCCCCTTCCCTGAAATATCCCCCTCATTGCAGGCAGAGGTACAGGGGCAGAGACCTCCCCAGATGCCAGTCCTCATTCCCTACTGACACACCCAGGAGGGGCTCTGCTGCCTGGCCCTCACAGAGTCCTTGCTCCAGTGTTTTCTCCTCCCAGAGCAGCACTCACTTCTAACGAGGGATCTGTAAAGTTATGCTGGTTTTTCAGGTGTGGAGGTTGAGCTGGGTAGGGTTGAGAAGCGCTGCTGGGTTGCCAGGCAGGTTACAAATGCACTCTGTGACTCCTGATTAATCTGCCACCTCACACGAGAGGTGATGCAGTGCTCTCTTCTGCATTGCAGATTGTGCTCCCGCCGTGCCCTTTCCCCACCACCTTTCAGAACTCTCACCTGCTATTTCCCAGGCACTCATTCAGTGTCTCACAGTGCATTCATTGCATGCATGAGCCGTGTGGTGTTGCCTGCCCAGGTTGTAACTGTGTCTGCAGACTGATCTCAACCTCACAGGTAGGAAAACAGCCCCTGGGGGCACATCCTGGCCATTCCTGCCACACCAGGCACGCTCACATTAAAGGAACTGATGGCAGAGGAGGACTGTAGCGTTTGCCTGTGTCCTGAGTGGGAGTGGATAACACTCCCTTTCCTGTGCTCCAAAGCAATGTGTGCAGATGGTGGATCCCGGATGGGAACATCCAGCTGTTGTGAGTGCTGGAACAGAGGAAAGAAGTGGGCACAGCCCTCCTGGATTGAAGGCTGACGATGGGTGAGAGTATCCCTTTTCCCCATTCAGGTCTGGCAAGGTCAGCCAACTCCTGGTGAACTGTAGGAGCCCCGGAGTGAGTGACAGGAGCATGAAACAGCTCCAGTCTGGACTGAGCTCTGCTGCATCCCAGCAGGGGCATCGCCTCGAGCATCCCGTGGTGCTTCAGCTCTAGCGGCAACGCTTCTCTTGTCAGCAGCAGGCAGCTGTGATGGGCAGTGGCAGCAAAATGCTTGATTTCTTTGGGATAGGATAAACTCAGGAGCAGAACCAGGAAAAGAAAAAAAATGTTTTCAGTAAGTATGGAAACCACTTTTAACCCATGCGCAAACAGAGGTGGGATTGCATTTCTTCCATCTTTATATTCTGTGATGGAAGTGCTGTATGTTGTGTTTTTTACCAATCTGCCTGCCTACAGCTACCAAAGAGTAATTTAGCCAGGGAAATGTTCACTTAAAGTTTGAGTTGAAGCCCCAGGAGAAGTCTGAAATTAAGACTGAAGGTGACATTCCTAATGAGCAGGGCAGGATTTTTTTGGCATAGGTTGTTAACTACACAGTGACATAATCCTTTGACTCCAGCAGTTTACTACTATGAAGGTATTAAATGTCTACTAATGCTATATTAAATTGTCCCCAGCTCACTAAAGCTCTTGGTTTTTAAAATATTGGTTGCATTGTGTGTTCTTCTGGCTGAACCTGCTGTTCCCCAGATGAAGGCGGTCTCCCATCAGTGTAGAGCTTCACAGTTGGTTCCTGTCCTTCAGTGTTGAGTTATGGCTTTTCCTGGTGAATCCAATTTGAGTCTTCTTCACTGCAATGGGAATCCACATCTCCTCTGTCCCATCAAGCACAGGGACCTTCATGTTTCCTTCTTCCCTGGAGCACTCTTTGTTGCTTTTTATGGACAGAGCGATCTATAGATAACTGTAAAAATTACCCTACCTGCTTTATTTCTTTCATCAGAGAGAAAAGCAAAAAAACCAAGGCACATCCACTAAGTTCATGCACATTCAGACAATTCAAGAAGAGCAGGTGAGTGATGGAACAGCAGCCTCTCTGTTCGTGGTGATGCTGAGCTTCAATGACATTGCACACAGACCTTTTCTCCAGAATGGGACTCTGCTGAGTGACCTTGAGATCTGAGCAGTGAGAGAGCCCAAATGCTGATATTTCTTCTCAAAACCAGTTCTGTGGAGCTGTGCCCCAAGGAAAGGAAGCCTGACCCCAGCATACAGCCATCCGACAGTTCCCATCCTAAGCTCTGCCTGCTTTCAAATACACCGTGCAACTCCTGCTTGCTCATGCCAACGAAGCAGAAGCCTCCCCCTTCAACAGCTGAATGCACTCTGCTCCTCTGCACATCTCCTCCTATTCCCTGACCTGCCTTCCCTGCCCCGAGGCATCCTGAACACCGACTTTCTGTCCTCATATTTGTTTTGCTGTCATGTTTTGTCTGTGCCAGCCTCTCGGCAGAGAGCAGACAAGCGGCCCTTCATCCACCACTTGCATGATTTATAACCCTGCCAGCACCTCCAGGGCTTCCAGTTATGGGTTCCAGGCATGGGTTAATGGCTGCTACCAGAAGACTTTGCAGTTTTAGGCTTTCTTTAACAAGTGTCCAACATGCACCTGAAATGTAAGTGCTTTGTTTGATTATTCTTTGGTTCAGCTCAGTCCAAGGTCAAAGCCAAGAACAATACAGAGAAGCAATAGTAAAACACACAAAAGCCCTCTGCAAACTTCTCTGCAGGGCTCCAAAGCACAAGTGTATTTTTATTCTCCCTGTGGCTTTCAGAGGGAAGCTGGGAACAGCGTCCCTGTGTCACAGATGGGGAAGCTGAGGCGCACGGCAGCTGAGCACCAGATCCCAAACTCATTCAAAACAGGGATTAAATCCTTCTTGGTTTCAGTTGATTTCAGTTTCCAGAAATTTAGGTGAGATGCCCAGTTTGTTAATGATAAACAAACTTTCCTAACCAAAACCAAGGCTGTTTCTTTAATGCAGGAAAGTAGCAGTACTGGGAGGGAAGGAAGCATGGCAGTGGAACTGAGCTGCTGAGCCTGTGCGACAAGGGAGGGGTAAATAGAGAGATCTCATATCTGAGACCCCAGCATTAATTCATATGTTGATGAATGCCATAAATTAGATTGCAATCAGTCTGCATTCTCCAGGGACTTATTCCATGTAACGAGGCAGAGCCAAGTCTGTTCCAAATCCAGAGAACTTCTGGAGACTCCAAGTGCAGTTCCTTCCTTCCCCACCCTCAATAAATAAATGACGTTGGAAAAGAGGAAGGTATTAGCTGTGAATGGATTTTAATTGACGCAATGGTAAATTCATTTCATAATCTTTAATTAGCAGAGATGCTTGCTGGAAATGTAATTTACAGAAAACTTGCTCCTTTGCTTGAAAATCACCGGAATGTCCTGGTGATGGTACTGAAATGGGGCTGTGGTCTCTGTAAATTATCCAGGAAGGCCCACGATGAAGTAGTTTGTCTCTGAAGAAGGCAGAGCAGACAGATTCTGATCCTGGCTTCAGTCAAACCTCAGTCCAGCTTCCAGCTGCAGCTGAGAATCAAGCAGGAAAAAATGATTAATGTCAGATGATGGCATGTGGTTATCCAACCTTCACACACACAGCCCCTCTCCAGCTCCTGACCTTATCCTGAACCTCACTGCTTCCTGCAAGCTGTGTCCCCTGTCCTTTTGTTTTTCTCAGCCTCCTGAGATGCTATGGATCCCCTTCTCCTGCTGTCTTCCAAGAACCCTGACCCACACAGGTCCCAGAGTCCACCTCCTGGCACAGCTGACTTGGCGAAGGGGGCTGGGGAGTTCTCCAGAGCAGCCAAGAGAGCAAGCAACTGTTGAAACTATTCTTTTTCCTCCAACATGTTCTCTGCTGCAGGAAGCTTTCTCACCTCAGGACACATTCAAAGCTCATCAGTTGGGGAACAGGACAGGTCATGAGGGAATCCAAGCAAATTCCAAGAGCAAATTGTGAGTGGTTGAATGGGAGACATCCAGAGGTCCCTTGCAGCCAATGTGCCTCTGAACCTCTGAAACCAAATTACCCTGTCTGGAGCTCCCAGTGAAAGAAATGGCTATGAGTCATGAGTGGTGATTAAGGACAGCTTTAGGTGCAGAGACTCAGAATAAAATCAGTGTGCTCGCTTCTCTGCTTGTCTTCTCTCTGTTCATGCTCCACTTCTTGCCTGCTTATGCTAGGATGAAAGCAAGCTTCCTTTTATCTCAATTCCTAGCAGAGCTAGAGTTGTCCCAGCAAAGGGAATGTGAGCCGGTTCTACTCCTGATGTCTGTTGACATGTTGCTATAAAAAACCCCAATTATTAGGAGAGGAGGAAGAGAAAAAAAAAGAAGAGGAAGAAGAAAAAGAAGAGGAGGAAGAGAAAAAAAAAGATATTCTGCTTTTCCATGCTGAAAACTTTGTGGGGTGTAATTGAGAGATCAAAACTACCTTGGCAAATAATTGGTGCCAGCTGGGAAGAATTAGCTTGACGTGTGAATCCCATGTTGGGTTTGTTAAGCCAGTCATGAGAAACCAAGTCCTTCCGTGGTAATCTGAATGCACTTTGCAAGGAAGCCATGGGGAGAGCATTCCCTGTGCCTTTTGATCAAGCGTGGTCTTCATAGGTGTGTGTAACACATCCCCTGTGCCTCTGTTTCTCCTCGATGGCCCTGAATTTCTGGTGTAGAGCTCCTGCGGGATGTGGGTGTGGTTGCAGGGGGGGTAGATCTCGGTATCCCATATCCGCACCCACGGCCAGCAGCCTCTGCCCGCCTGGGTGTGGGCACAGGGAATTATCTCAAAGCTGGGGAGTCTAGCGGGGACTGTGCTTCTGGGTCCCTGTCTGCAGGGAGATCTTCATTTGGGGTGGCCTTGGAGCATTCCTCATGAGACCCAGAGATGGGCTGCTACAGATGGATAGGTCCAGCCTCCCTCATTCCCGTAAATAAAGGGAAAGAAGCAAAGCTGAAAAGAGACGGCTTTCTGGATGCAGCAGGGAGCTCCTGTTTTCTTTCCCCTTCATTAAATACTGTGTTTTCCTCTAATGAAGGGGCCATCCAGAGCAATAATGAAACTCTTCTCACATCTTAGTGCTTCAAATGCCACTTTCTCTTCCCGCGCTGAGAAGAACCCAGGCTTCAGCAGCTCCGAGGGTGGGCTCCTTGCTGCTGCCTTGCTGTTTCTCTAGCAAAATGAAAGCAAAATTAGTTCCCCTCCAAGAACTGCAAAGCACCCGTGCAGGGGGTTGTTTCATTCATCCCTTCTCCTCCTACATCAATAATGCCTTAATCTCCTTCCCGCTGGGCTCTGCCGCGTGCTGTCTCGATGGAGAAGGGCAGCATGGTGCTCCTGCAGGGCTTCAGGGCTGCCTTTTCCACACACAGGCTGCTCTGCCACCATCCCTGTTACCCAGCAGGGAGTCGCCACTGGGATGCACATCAGTCTGACTGGTCTGTGCTTCACTTAAGGTCTTGGTTTGGGGTGTGTTTCTATCGGGCAGATCATCACCAGGGTATACCATCCCCAGGTACAGGGAAATCTTACATTTCCCAGATTTCTTGGGACCCCTGAGCAGCCCAGCTCTCCACAGCATTAAGAAGTGTCCCCTCTTCCAGTTAGGGGTGATTATGTCCCCTCAAAGCTATGAGCATCCTCACGCATGTTGGAGCTTCAGCAGCTAGTGCCTGCCTCCTGAGAGCGTCTGGGAGCTGCAGAAAGCATGAACAAAAGCAATGTGATGAGCCAGAGAGTGCTTCAGGAAGAATATGTGCCAGCTATCTCATCAGCTCCAGGCATCCCATCAGCTCCAGGCATCTGCCCCTCAGATATTCTTGATTTTGCTCAGGATGGGGCAGCCCCTCTGCTGTGAGGATGGGTAGGGATGGCAGCAGATCCAGGAGTGACTGTGCAGACACAGCGGATGGCCTGTAAGTGTCTCCTCATCTATCATCAACACGAAGTTCAATTACAGCCTATTGGGGTTTTCTCGATTTGCCAGTTAATTAATAAAATCTGCATCGCAGATGAGTTCTATTTACATAAGAGCTGAAGGAGGCAAGTCTTCATCTTGATAGCAGTGAATATTCAGATGTCAGATTAACTCATTGCTCTCTGCTTCAAACTGTTATTTATTTGGTTGTGTTTTAAAGATACTCTGGATTTCCACTTTCTTATTGTGAAAGAGGCAGTAATGGGATGTTTGTTTTCTTGAGATCTGGTTGTTTTATTGAAACAACTTCCAATAAGCTGCAAAACTGGTTGTGTGTGAAGGGAGGACTCCCTGGCTAGAACAAGAGGTGCCTAAAGGGACAAGGACAGAGACCTCTCATATCATGGACAGTAGGGAGCTGTGAGGGAAGGATTGCTGCCCTTCCCTCGGAACTAGGTGTTTCTGAAAGCAGGCAAGCAGTAGATTTGATACAGACAGAAGCAAGTCCCCTTTGCATTCCCATGGAGTGTGATTGCATTGCCCATCCTGTTGCCACACAAGTCCACATGGGATTTGACAACGCATTGGTGGATGTTAAACCCCATAAGCTGAGTATGGCTTTGAACTGATGAAGACCCTTGAACCACAGACCACCAAAGATGGGAAGGGTGGGCCAAGACCACTTCGTACATGCCCTGTTCCCTTGATTTCTTTGCATCTGCTGCAGCCACTGAACAAGCTGGGTGGGCCATTGGGCTAAGCCATAAAGCCATTTCTACAGCAATTTAACTGACAATTTGAAGAAAAGGCAATAGGGGCTCCTTTGCTTCTACAGTTGCTGGGAATCAAGCTGATGTGTCTGAGGAGAACAGTATGTAGGAACATCCTGAGTGGTGATGGGTTTTTATCTGCCTTTGGAGTTGTCATGAGCAACATTTTAAGGTGACAATGCCACTAGCCAGCCCTCTACATAGAGTAACAGAGCCCAGGAGAGAGCTTCCCTTTGGCTATAATCCACATCTGACCTTTGTCTGCTACTGCCTCAGCATTGTCCTTGTCTGATGAGCTTCTTGAAGGACTGAAGAATTAAGAGGTTGTGGCAGTGCCAAAAGAAATTAGGGAATGTGATTGGGAAGGAAACCTGGGAAATGAACCTTGCTTTTTAATCAACGTACCAAGCAAAGCAGGGCTAATCAGCATTAATCAAGTAGAGCACTGTTGTTAGATGGAGGCCCTGCTTTAGAATAGGGGGCTCTACTAATGACCCAGAAAAAGCAGGAGAGCCTTTCCAGCTAGAATTCCCTTGCCCAAGACAGTGATTGATCTGCTGATCATGTATTGATCTGCTTTCCCAAGTGCACAGCAGCTCGGGCTCTACATCATTTCTTCTTTTTGCAACAGAAGTGCCTTGTGGCCTCCCCTGGAAGTGACTCACATGGCAGCAACCACCAGTCAGGCAATAAAACAGCATCCAGTGGGAGCGAGGCATTTTTGTTTTCATTATTCAGACAGCATGTGGGTGTGTGGCTCTGCCCCAGCAGCAGCTGTCATCTCATAGGCAGAACCCGCACTCTGCTAGAGCAGGAATTCCCTTGGAGAGCAGCCACCACCCCACAGAGATGCCCAGGTGGTGTGGGAGAGGCTGAACACAGCAATGCTGAAACCATTTCCCTCAGAGCCGCTTTCAACTCAGCTTTTCCTGAGCCCAAGTTGGACACCTGCAACCTGAGCTACAGTTGAACAACGGGGACAGAAAGGAATATCCTTTTACCCCCAGGGTGTAGAGATTGCCGCAGAGGGGTCACGGTGGCCATATGTGCACTAGGCCTGAGAGAGCCAGGGCACTGGCCACAGAAGTCTGCCTCCTTTCATCATCAGCATGCTCCCATGAACATCCTCTGGCCAGTGACTTGGCACGGCTACGGGCACAGGCAGGCCAGGAGCCGTTCCTGTGTGACAATATGGAAGAAGTCACCTGCCTCTGAGGAGAGCTTTTTGGCTTGACCCTCGGATGTGGGCTGTTCCATGGCCACTGGCCAGTGACCAGAAGCAGGCCTGTTTTATTTGGGTAGCTACAGGTGAAGGGGCTGCTGTGCTGGATACTCTCCTCCTGCATAGTGGGAGCCATTCCCAGGTGAAACAGTGGAGAAACTGAGGCACAAACCAGTTAAAGGACTTGCCTGGCATCAGTGGCAGCAGTAGGAGCTCAGGCTTTCGAGGATGTGTCACATCCCTCTCCACACCTAACAAGAACCTCCAAGAGTGGATTTCACCTTCCGAGGTCATATTCCATGCTGCCTTTCAGTGAGTGATGTGGGTGCTACCTCTTCCACTTCCACAATTAATTGTTTACAAACGATCACTGTCAGTGCTGTTGAGCCTGGGTGTGTGGGTGATAACCTGGAGGCTGAGCGCAGTGGGGAGGCTGAGACACGCTCTGCTTTCCAGATGAGGCAGCTATCATTTTTGGAGCCCTTGTTTCATTCCATTAGGAAAATTCTCCCCCTGCCTTGCTGTCCCCGATGTTTGAAGTGTCAGGCATGAAAGCAAAGGCAAGTCAATCAGATGTGCAGAGGCCTGCTGGAGATAATTGCTAGGCTCTCTCCCAGACAGCTGAGTCAGCTGGGGAGAGGAACATCATAGAAGTGATGTCACCAATTCCTCTGTGTTCTCTTCTTCCTGAGCAGAAATGGTCTGAAAAACAGCTTCTGAAGAATCCATGGGAAAAAAACCAAAGTTGGTCTTAAGGGAGTTGGGCAGATGGGCCCATCATCTACCAGAGACGAAGGGAGGGCTGTCTGGGAGGTGTGAGCAGCCATGGATGTGCTCAGGAGGCTTTTGCAAGGAATTGATGGGGAAGTCAAAGTCGGGCTCTTTGCAGTGGAACACAGCAGGAGGATGAGCAGCAATGGACATCCTGTGGAACAAGAGAGGTTCAGGCTGGTTATGCATACATCCTTCTCGGGTTATACATACATCCTCCTCACAAAACACAAACTTTTCGTGTGAGGGCAGTCAAGCAGTAGGACAAGTGCCCAGAAGGGCTGTGCAGTCTTGGCCTTTGGAGGATTTTAAGCCCCGAGCAGACAAAGCCCTGAACAACCTGGTCTCACCTCAGAGCTGATCTTGCTTTGAGCAGGAAGTTGTCCATAAAGACCTCCTAAGCTCCCTTTCCACTCGAATTATCCTTTGGCCCTAGGAACACATCTTTCTCAGTACCTGAGGGACAGGGAAAGAGGAGGTTCAGAGATCGAGCTGTATGCCAAAGAAAGCCCTTCCAGAAATGTGGGAAGGTAAATACAGAGATGCCTTTGATGCCTTAGGATTTTAGCTTTTATATTTTCATATAATTGTAATCCTGCAATTCGTTAGTGTGTAACTCTGAGCTCCATGTAGAGTGTTAGCTACTGCTTTTCCCGTTTTGGTCAGACACAACAATTCCTCTCTAGGCCTCTGAATCAAGGACCCCTCACTGTCCCAGGCCCCAAGAAATGTAAACAAAAGTGAGTTGAGGGGGAGCAAACAGGGAGAGTGGGACTCTACTACCTGAAGCTGTAATTGGACAATTAACCTCTGATATGGAAATGGACAAAACTTACATCTGTCTGAAAAACGTGTGACTGTGTCCATCCTGGGTGCAGTCTCTGCGAGACTCCTGCACTGCCCAAGGTGTGCCCTGTGAAGGCCGTTCAATAACTCCCTACCCTTTATCCTTTCTCTCTGTCCAGCCTCTGTTCCAGGTCAGCCTCTACAGGGCATCACCTTGACATGGAAAAGGGAGTTTATTCATCACTGGAGATTTCTAGGAACAGACTAGATGCATATGGATCGGGACCATGTGGCCATACTTAATGTGACCTTGTGAGCCTTCATGTGTGAGCCTTGGTCTCTGAGGTGACATTCCTGGTTTCCTGCCACCCCAGCACTGAGCTGGACCTTCCTGAGCTTGAGTGCTGCTCCTCGGCGTTTCACCTTCTGCACTCTTGGGATCTTGTGGATATCATGCCTTTCTCAACCTCCTCTGAGCTCTCTCTGGGTCTGCTGCCACCCTCACCTGTTCCTGCCGTTCAAAACCAGCGTAGGCAGTGCTTTCTAGCAACATTCCCAGTGCGTTGTAGGAATCTCCTTTTCCTTTCTTGACATTATCCTGGGTTCTTTATAGGAATTTTCCTCATTTCTTTTCAGGAATTTCCACATTGCTTTCTAGGAATGGCTCAGCACATTTTCCAGGAATGCCCCATTGATTTCTAGCAATTTTGAAGCAATTTTGAAAACAACTTTTTCTTTCTAGGAATTTCTGCTTTGTTTTTTCTGAATGTTCTGCAGTACTTTTTGGGAAGACATCATGAATTTTCTTTGAATTTTTCAGAGTTTCCATAAGTTTTCTCTGAATTTTCTTTCTAGGAAGCTCCATGTTACTTTCTAGAAAATTCTCAGGTTGTTTTCCAGGAATTTTCCCCTAGCCTTCTAAGATTGTCCCCAGATGCTTTCCAGGAATTTCACATTTGATTTTAGAAAGTTCACTGATGTTTTCTAGACATTTTACCACTGGAGCTACTTTCCAGAAATCTCTTCTCTGCTTTCTAGAAATGTCCCAGGATTTTTTTCAATCATTTTCCTTTTCCTGAAATTTCTCCTTTGATTTCTTTTGAATTTTATCAGGATGCTTCCAAGGAATTTTTTTGATTCCTTCCAAGGAATATCTCCATATGATTTCTAGAAATTATTATTCTGGACTTCTTACGTTTCTTCCCAGAAATTTCCATATTGCTTGCTAGAAACCTCCCCTTTGTTTTTCCAGGATGTGCATGTTGTTTTCAAGGCATTTCTTGTGTTGCTTTCTAGAAATGTCCTAGAGTGCTTATCAGGAACTTTGCAAATACTTTCTCAGTTTCTTCTAGGACTCTTTGTAGAAAAAAAAAAAAATCTGTTTTCTAGGAAATTCTTTTCCTTCTAGGAATTTTATGTCACTTCACAGGATTTTGCCTGGATGCTTTCTAGGAATCCTAAAAATCCCTTTTTGTTGTTTTACTAGATCCCTTCCTCCTTCACACCTCTTTTTGAGGCAGTTTTTCCAATACTGTCATGGGGAAGTGGCCGAGGTGGCTCCATGGAGCCAACTTTCTTTTTTTTTCCCCCTCTGCTAACTCTTGTGTGGAAGTGTGCTTGTTACAACACACTGGGGACTATTTCCCGGCTGTGTTCTTGTCATCACTGCCTTTGTGGAGTCTTCAGAGAGGCAGGTTTCTTTCTGCCACTGCTGCCTTCGAGCCTCTCTCCTGTTCCTAAGTGAACACAGATCTGCTGCTTGCTCGGGAATCTGAAAATGCCTGAAGCCACTGGCAATAACTGAGGTGACAAAGCATCATTTGTTAACGTATTTCTTGGGGTCCCAAAGCTGATGCTGTGAAGAGCAACATTGTCTTTTGCTCTGCCTTAGCAATTGAACCAGTGCTGAGGGGCTCTCTCTTCTTGCACACAAAGCAGAGGTGGTTATTTATCACTTCAGGCATGCCCAAGCTGCCCAGGCAGAGTGGTCATAAAACATGCTGGATCAGCAGTGTGGATGATGAGGGAACCACCAGTTCCTGTGCAATGTGGTCTCATTAATCTCCTAAGGAGGTAATGTAGCTTCCATGTAATGCCTGAGGATGAAAGATGGGCCGGAGATTTTAAGTCATTAGTGAAATCCTGGTGTTATGAAAGGCAATAGCAGATGCCAGTGAGGAATCCAGAACTCATCCTACAGTTTCAAACCTTTGATGTGATGGTGATTTAGTGAGTGACCTTGGTTATGACCTTGGTTTCCAACCAGCTTTGGGCCTTACCTTTCTCTCTCCTTGTCTCTGTTTGTGTCAAAAAGGTTGCAGATCTATTGAAGTGGAAACATTTTTTTAAAAAATTTGGGTAAAAAAAGAACAGCTTTGACAAATGTCTTGGTTTATAAAAGAACTATCAAATTCTTGAAAAGTCCCCCTTTGACAACCAAGATTTTTAGTTTTCTAATTTGAAACGCTCCTTTTCTGCAATTTAAGCTGATTATTAACAGCATGTTCAGAAGCTACTGAAACAAAACATTTTAATTGGCCCAAACCAGGTGGCTTTATTTTTGTTTAGTTTCACAAGAGCTTGAGATTTTGATCTTCAGCTGGACCAGGAGAGGAAAAAAAAAATCTCCAGAAGCTTTGGAAGAAAGCCGTGTGTCTTTGCATCTTTGCCTGTTGCTGGGCTCACTAAAGCTCCCTCTCTTCCAGCTAAGTAAAAACGGCAGCTCTCAGCTGGCTGTTGTCTTGCAAGCAAAGACACTCAGAGGTGACCTGAATGAAGCCTGTGCACACATCTCTTTCAGCTGCTCTGCTGGCAGGTGACATCTCCCAGTGTAGCAGGCAGGTATGCAGAGGAAGCCGTGTTTTCCCCTGAAAGGTTCCTAACCTGAATTTCTAAGGTTGCTGTTGCTGTTTCCTCTGTGGGAAAAAAGATAAAAGCCTTTCTTGCCCTTCCCCCTGAAGGTGCCTGTCCAGCTCCCTGCCAGGCTCACTCACGAGGGAGTGCAGAGTCCCCGTGCAGCAGATGACCTTTTTTCGTGCTCATCCAAGTGAGTGCAGTGCAGCTCTCGGGGCGAGCGTGGCACATGTAAACACATGGCTCATCCGAACGCTGAGCCCTCCTTGACGAGGGAGAGCGCTGGGGCATGCTAAGGGGCAGATATTAGTTTTCCACAGCCCACCCTGAGCCTTCCAATTAGCCAGGGAGACGGTGGTGAAGGGATCTTCCCTAGAAGCAGTCGCCACGAGCTCTGCGCCATCCTGCACTCCTCTGCCATGGGGTGGTACAAGATGCAGCCCTTTCCAGGGAGGGAAGCTGCCTAATCCTCTGGAAGGAAAGCCCACCAGCCCCAGCATGTGGGCAGACACCTGACTGATGAAAGTCAGGTCTGTAGAGCAGCGTCTGGTACAGATGTCCTTTGCTGGAGTGTCAGGAGAGCAGGGTGACTGCAGCAGGGAGGTTTCTGGCTCTTTGAGGACCTGATCTTGGCAGTGCACTGGGATATCCACCGGAGAATATCAGGTGGGACCATGCCTTGAGCTGGTGGGATTCCATGTGGCACTCATGGAGGAGATTCAAATAGGACTTTGATTTGATATTGGACACAATGGGTGGTATGGCAGGTCTGTCAACGTGCCAGCTTTCTGCTAAGGTCACCCAGAATCTATTTAGCATAATTTGGCATTTCATAACTCTTAAAATTCTTTCCCATGGTTGTCTAAACGGCATGTAGAAACAAAGACTTTGGAAGGAGGAAATAATCATAATAATAATAAAAAAAGGGCAAGTTAACAACCTTTTAACAAAAATTATGCACGGGGCTGCATGGCAGAGGCAGATATTCATTCCCCAACTGCTTCACTTAATATGGAAATAAAGGGCAATTGATCAGAGCCAGTCACCCCCACAGCGCCGAGCAAGGAAAGGCCAGGCTGACAGTGTGGGGGAAGACACAACAGAAAGAGGCAGCTCTAAATGTTTCATTTTAATGTTCTCCCCCTGTAGCCCTTTTTGCATTTTATGTAGTGCCTCTTCTCTTCCAGGCCTGCTCAGGGAACTGGCACTGGCCTGGGGATGTGCAGCCGGCTGGGGAGGGGCTGTGGGCAGCATGTGAGCTTGCAGCTTGTGAGCCAGGAGCTCACAGCCACAAACCTGGCACAAGACCCCTGTGCCATTAAAAACTACTGGTCCCCATGAAGCTGCTCTTCACCTGAGACCAAACTGCCCTGATCCCAGAGGGTTTTCTCCTTGAAGCAGAGCTTTATATTTCATCGGTTGCTTTCAGACAATTTCTTTCAAATTTTTGGGATCTCTCCGTGAGGTGACAACTCAAGGTCATGTTTTCAAACCCTCATGGCCCCAGAGGGAAGCTTCCAAGCCAAATGACTGACTCCAGCAATGCCCATGCCAGTAGGAGCATCCTCTTGAGTGTCCCATGCTTGGGGCAGCTTTGTAGCTCAGCCAAGGGCAGAGGTGACAGTGCTTAGCAGAAGCTTGACATCAGCTTAAGTAATGGGATTATCTAGGGATGAAGAGGGAGAGGGCAGATGAATGGGAAGATCAGAGCAGGAATGAAGGAGGGAGGGAGGGCTGTGTGCTGTCTGAGGGGAGCCTGTCCCCAGGGACTGGCTACACCTTGGGACAGCGAAGCAGTCCTGCTGTCACACAGCTTCCAGTGCTGCTGTGGGTCCGTCTCTCGGCCTCCCTGCCTGAGAAGTGAGCGGCTGGCAGGAAAATGCTTTGTAAGAGGGCCAGAGCAATGTGTTATGCTCTAAGTCTGTCTCCAGAGGCTGTGAGATACAGCCAAGGTGTTAGAAGGACACAGTCCCATGGTCCCTTTCTTCTCTGCCACTGACAGTCCCTGTGACCTCTGGAAACTCACTTTCCATTTTCTGAGCCTTGGTTTCCCCAGCCTGAAAAACAGTGCTGATTAAGCCCCTTCCCTCTGCTTTCCTGGCTGATTTCTACCAGTTTTCAAGAAGGCAAATTTGACAGAGGAAATAAAGACTTTTCTTGACTGCATAGCAGCAGCAGGGCAAAGTTTATCTAACTTAGGAGGCCAGGAGGAGGATGACAGGCAGACAGCTGAGGAGAAGCAGGTCAGAGTATCAAACTGTGAATGACCTTAGTTTTTTTCCCCTTCCTGTTCCTTAGTCCTGGCTATTAGTTCTTCTGTCTGGGGCACAGATGACCATTTCCAGAAACCCCAGTCTTTTGAAAAGGAGCAAAATATTTTCATCAAACAAGGGAGTGCTCATGAGAAAACAACCAACAGTACAGAAAACAGTGGAACCAACTTGTCAGGTTCAAGCAGGTTGAGAGTATTGGGGAGTGATGTGGCACAGAGCAGGTTCAGGGGACTTGCTGCTGTGCTTCACGCCTGGATGCCCAGCTCACATCCAGCTTCAAAACCTCCCACTGCTGCTGCTGCTAGCATTGCTCCCGCAGCTTGTGTGGAGACCAGTGCATCAGCTCTGGGGATGAGGAGATCTTTGTGTCAGGGGTGATGTGAAGTGATGGGTTTTTTCAAGGTGATGAATGGGGGTGGGCTTGTTTCCGTTTTGCCTTGGTTGACAGCAGGCAGATGGTGAGTGAAAAGCAACTGGTTGTTGACCGTGACTGCTGTGGAAATGTTCAGCTCAGTTGTTCAAGAAGCTTCAGCTGCAGAGCCAATGTCTGCCTTCCTTTACAAACAATGCAAACATTTGCAGCCATTTGGGTCATGGGAGTGAGCAGAATTCAGTGACACTCGAACCAAGAGGAGCCCGGTGTGATCAGCAATATGAGCAAAAGAAACATCTTTTCCACTTGAAAATAGATCACATTTGATCTGAACTCTGGTGGCACACCACAGTGTCTCTGTGGAAAGGGTTTTCAAATCAGAAGCTCACTTTCATGTAATTTTTAATGTATTTTTGCAGAAGTGGCAGCGCAGGGCAGAGTAGAAATCCATCCTGACTCCATCCACAGAGCAGCTCCTGTAGCCGGAGCAAATTCCCTTTGAACTGCTCGTGAGACTGTACCTGTAGGGAGACAAATACTCCAGTTGCAAATATGAGGGAAAGTACAAAATTACTCAGGGCCCAGTTGAAGGTGTTCTGTACATGTTTAGTGGGAAAGCTGACACTTGTGTGATTCCAGGAGCTGGGCCATGACAGAGTAAGCTTTGACGTGGAGGGTGCTCACCCGGCAGAGGAGCCATGGTGGGCAGGGATTAAACAGTTGACTGTGCTCAAAGGAGGCTTGCAGGGCTCTGATCATGCCCAGGCTTTGCTTTATGCTCATGCCAAAGGACAGAGATTATCTCCCAGCAGTTCCTGGGAGGTTTGGTCTCAGGAAAATTTATGGGGTGGTGTCAGTAAGCAAGAAAATCAACCCTTGGCTCTAGCACTCACGCCATGCAAAACATCCTCATTTTTTCCTGAAAGAGGGTGAGGTGGGTGTTAATCTCTCTTTCCAAGTAATAAGTGATAGAATGAGAGGAAATACCTCAAATTATGCCAGGTATTCCCAGCAGATGAGAGCCTAAGGAAGTGGGAGGCTCAGCTAGTGAAAAATGTAGGCTAGTTCTCCAACTACCACATAAAAGTATGGATGGAAAATGAATGCAAAAGGAGATTATAATTTGGACCCAATCAGCCTGTGGACAGTCTTATAAGTAATCTTTTCACTTTCTTCCCACTGGTTTCCTGAGGGATGGTGATGAAGAGGGTGCCCTACCCTAAAGTAAGGACAGCCAGGAATGCAGAGGGGCTTGTATGAAGCATAATCATTGCTTGTCTCTCACTGAAACCTAGTTTGAGGGGGTCATTAAGCAAAGAACTGGAGGGAGACATGACTTTTGCATGGTTCCCCATGGCCACTTTGAAGATGGTGATGCACTCACCAGCCACAGGGATGGCTCCACACTGCTTTTGATCTAGGGATCTTCCGCTCAGGTGTAAACTCAACCTAAGCCAGAGAGCAGAGATGTCTCCAGATGGGATGGCAGACCACCAGACACTAACGCTGCACAAATCTGTTCTTAAAGCCAAAAAGTGCATTGCCTTAATCAGAACAACACAGTGCATGTCCAAGGGAATTAAGCTGCTTATTATTCATCTTATATAACAGGGGGACAATGGTGTTTCCTGGAAGAGGGACACCGAGTCAGTGACTGTGCAGGGAGAAGAGCCCAGTCTGAGCAAGAGGCATGGAGAAACCATGGACATGGGCCATGGCTCAGGCTAAGCAGTGCCTCAGGGGAGGAACAAGGGGTGCAAAAGGCCAGCAGGGCAGCTGCTCCGAGCCAGTCTGTCCACAAAGCCATAATGCAGCTTAGTGCTGCGATCCCAAAATAGCCTGCTTGTCCGGCGAAACCCTCTCCAAATCGGCCGGCGTGTTTATTTAGGGAGACACTAATTTCCTTCAGCCCGGCTTCCCTGGCTTCAGTGACCGAATAATCACCTGCCAAGTGGCTTACACGGTGACAGACTGGAGGAGGGAGCACAGAGCAGTGAGGAATCATCGCTCCAGGTGATTTTTAATATCCAAGAGGCGGTGGCAGACAGGAAAGTGATGAGAAAGTGTGGACACTGGCAACACATCTGTCAGGAGCTGCCTGTCCTGCAAGCAGACAGATGGGCTTTTCAGCACGTTTCATCAGGAGAGGAACCTGCAATATGGCATGAAAGGGGAGAAAAGCACCAGAGGGTGAAGACCTGTCCAAGGGGGACAGGGCACCACGGTGTCCCTGCAGTCAATGGGGGCTCAGAGAGGCTGTTTGATCTCTTCTTACGAAGGGATTGGGAGGAATCGGGCTGGATGGAGCCCAAATAATTATAAGTTTTGGCTAGGTTTGTGTATGGAGGGTGAGGATGTTTGGGCAGTGCTTGTGAGCTGGGGTGCACAGCCTCCCTGCCCTCTTTGGGGACAGGGGTAGCAGAAGGGGATTTTCAGAGTGTGAAGATCTCATGTAGATCTTGATTTCTTGCTACTGGGACGTTTTTTACATAGCCAGCAAAAGGACTGGGATTAACTCACTCCCATGGGCTCAGTAATACCTTCCTTATGTTCAGGTGCTCCTTTGGGAGCTTTGTTCCAGTCTGCAGGTCTGGGTGGCTTTGAGGATCTTGCACCCCAGGCTCCGGTTCTGAGCTGTCCTTGCAGCACAGTGCGAGGTGCTGTTCCTAGGCTCTGTACCTGCTTCCCTAATCCACAGCCTCCGCTGCGAGGTGTAGGGCAAGAGGACTGTGAAGGCAAAGTTCCCTGGATGCTCCCAGACAAATGTAATGTTTGCTGCTTGTGCCATGCTCCAGCTCAGCAGATAAGCAGTGTGTTTTGTCTATACAGGCTGTCCAAGATAAGGTCAGCTGGGACCATCTGAACGTTGGCTTTTAATGCAGTTGAGAGAAAGTGTTGCCCTGAATCCCAAAATCCAGTGTTTTGTTTGAAACAGTGGCTAAGCCACAGGGAATCTCTAGTTACTCATTGCCATGGCATGCCCTGGGCTGAATTTGCCTGGCAAATGTCAGAATGACCAGTTCTACTGAGGTATTCTTCCAGAAACATATCCCTCCTCCCTTTTTTTTTTTTCCCCCACACCTCAGTTTCTGCCATGACTTCGGGAGACCACAGTTATAATTTATTTCGTTTTCCCTTTCCAACCATCCAGGGAAATAGGTTCACATTTCGGGGCTGAATGTACCTTGGAAACAGATTTTCTATTTCATTACCCTACTCAGCACCTCTGAGAAGGTATGATAAGAAGTGAATTCTTCCCTCACTTTTATTTCTGGCAGGCAATAAGATATGAAAAAAGAAATGTGGAAACACCCCTTGCTACTTTAGATTTATTTTTACTTGTCTCTCTGGGCCTGATTTATCATTTTGCCTTAACTGGGTTGTCAATGGGCCTGACATCAGTACCTGCTCTGCTCCTCCTGTTCAGATGCTGGGGCTCCCTCCACCTCTGCTCCCAGCTCTCTTTCCCTCAGGAGCATCCGGGCTCTTGGTGCTCTCTGCCACCCAGCCTGCTCTTGTTTCCCACTGAATTGTGATCGGCAAATGCACAAATATAGATGTTAGCGTGACTGTTTACTGAAGGGATTAAGTGTCCTTCCACCTCCTCTTTTTTTGGTTACTTCTATCCCATTACCTGATATAGCTCTAGTTAAGCCCCTTTTGCCAGTTAAATGGGTGCTGTCCTGTCCCTCACCTGAGCACAGGACGTGGACCTTGACCTCCAAAGCCTGTTATTCTCCTTTGGGAGCTGCAAGAACAAGTGTGTTTTTATCTTCCTCCTGATACAAACCTGAATTGTCTTTTTCCTCAAATAAAACTTCCCAAACTGTCCCCTGTGTGAAAAGTAAACTGAGCTGGTCCCAGTCAAGAGATTCTCCTGGTGGACTGGTGTCAGTGTCACAGAGCTTCTTCCACCTGTGTCCTGCTGATGCCATTAGCATTGAAAAATATTCTTAATTACAACAGGATCATGCTCCCATGGCCTGCAGACGGGTGATCCTAGGGAAGGCTACAGACACCTCACCTTCTCCAAAGGCCCTGACTTTGATTTCTCCTCTGGAAAAGTTGTTTTTTCCAAATGCAGGACTTGGGAAATTGGAATGCCTTGTTCCCTGAATGTATGGAGTCTAGATGGGTCCTCCTGGCTCAGAAAGGAATTTTTCCTGAGTTTTGATGTTACTGTGCCAAACAGCTCCAGTGCTGCTGTGAATGCATGGGTGTGTAAATTAGAGAGATGTGGGTAGGAATAGAGGAGTTGAAAGATGAATGAAGGGGTGGATGAATCAGTAGAAAGAGGAGGGTGGTGTAGAGAGACCAAAGTCTTTCAATGTGTTACAAAGTCTCTTGCTCCATTTAAGAGTGTGTTGGCTGGGACCTAGTCTGAGACTCTAGAAGTAACAGGGGGAAAAGCTCCTGCCTAACTCCAGCAGGATTTGTTCAGTTACCATCACTGTATCTCTGTATTTCTCTGTGTATATCCAAATCCTGCTGCCTGTAGCAGGATCTGGCCAAGGGGAGGGTGTTCTGACCCCGAGCAGAGCACACATTCCTCCCCGAAGCACCTGCCTTTCTCTCAGGTCTATTTCTGTCCTCCAATGTCCTTTCATCCCCACTTCCAGGGGATGCTCTGACTCTGTTTTCTGCTCTTCTTTTTTTTTTCTTGGTGTTAAATAAGCATTTTACTTTAAAGTGAGAAGACGGGGTGAGCAGAAAGGTTAAACCAGTGACTCTGGCACCTAGTGAGAAACCCATTCCCATCCACACTGGGGAGTGTATTATTTTGACAGTTGTTCCAGGTTGCTTCACTTCCTCATTCCCTTTGGGGAGCTGGCAATGTTATTACATTTGCATTGGTTTGCAGATGATTTTGCACATCTTCCCTCTGGTGCCTGTCTCACAAGGTTCTTCGGAGCCCCCAGCTCGCAGCGTGACGGGAGGGACCGTGCACTGTGCGGTGCCACCCGACAGTCAGGGGGCTCAGGGTCACCAGCTCCAGGCCCCTTCTGCTGTTTGGAGTGTCTGACATGGGGAAAGAGAGAGCTTGATCCTAAGCACCAGTCCCACACAGGAGCTTAGCTCTAGGCAGTGGATCCAAAAGCTTTTGAGGAGATTTAGGCATCTTCCTGGAAGTTGTGTTTGAGCTCAGACCCCGCTGCCAGCAGCTTTTTGATTTGGGGGCACAAGTTCTGCCTCTTTTTGGAGGGGAGAGGAAATAGGACTTTTGGCAGGGTTTAGGTGACCCAGCTGTTGGGGAAGGCAAATTCTGGGACACAGTCCTGGGGAGAGGCAAATGACAGCATACAAGAAGTGCCAGGGTGTTCACCTTAGGGGCAGCTGGTGGCATGCTGGTTTCTGTGCATCGTGGGGTCAAATTCATTCTAAAAGCATCTCCCATGCCAAGGCTCCAGCCGTCCGGGGTGTGGGAAGTGCTTCTTGGCTCTGCGGCCTTTGTGGTGTGGCTTGTAGGTGCAGAAAGATTCTCCTCCTGGTCACCAGGCTTTAAGAGGGCTGGAGCTTTCCTCCCTTGGGTTCTCAGCTGTTCAGGCCACTCGGGCCACGGTGGAAATCACAGTCTGTGCTCTCCTGTTCCCAGCTGACCACTTCACCAGAGGCTGGTGCAGCTGTGGAGCTGCAGCTTTTTCAAGGCAGACTCCCCCCAGAGTCTCTTATTTGCACCCAGTGGAGTTTATTGCTCACAGGCTCTCAGCTCTGAGACTTTGCTCTGATTTTCCTCTCCACAGCCCCCCACCGGGTGCTTTCTGGTCCCTCCCCAGCTCACGCTGTAATCAGATCAGCTCCCGGCAGGGATCCATAGAGGGACACTCATTCTCAGTGTCTCACTGATTGGGTTTGTTTCAACACAGGCTGATTGTGAAGAGGTGTTCTCAGGGCTGTGTGGTAGCTCTGCCTTTGGAAAAGGAAACGCCCTGCTACTTCAGCAGTTAATCATGGCCCTTTGCTGATGAGCCCTGGCTGAGCTTTGCACAGAGGTTTTTCTTTGGAAGGTTTTTATTCCAGGTGGTGTGGGTTGGTGTGGGGTTTTTTTCTTTGTTTTATGTGTGTAGTATGTATTTTTCTGTTCCCTCTCCTGCAGGAGGAAACAAGAAAAGGAGCAAGCATTGACCTGGAGCCAAATATGTTAGCTTGACTTCCATGGTCAGATTCCTCCTTTTGGAGGATGTGACCCTGGGGCTGACTCACTATTTCCTTGGTTTGTAGCTTGCATTTAAAAAAGGCTCTCCCCTGGATCAGAATTGATCACTTTTAAAATGTTTCTGTTGGAGGTTCTCATCTGCTCATCTGTTGTAAGAGGTTTCAATTACCCAGCTGCATCTTGACTGCGGTCCTCTGCATTTTCTGTGCCTGGTCATACCCCCATCTGCCACGCAGAGGCACCATGCAGTGATGACCCCAGTGGTGAGGTATGAGCTCAAGCTCCAGTTGGGTAGATGTTTTCTGGCACGATGGTTGAGCTCAAGATCCCACCTCAAGGCTGGAAAATGTCTCTTGGTGCTCCCTGTGTCAAGCACCTTCTTTTTGCACTGGCAGTTTTTTGGTCTTCTAGAGGACTGCAGAAACTCAGTTTCCTAGTTTTCCCAAAAGGAGGATGTGTTCCTTAAAACAGACTGTGCTCCCTGCTCGATCTCCAGACAATTGTATTCCCCTCATGGGCTTTCCTGTTGTTTAAACCAATAGAGTCCAGGCCTTCTCCCAGTGAGCTCAGTCTCCTTTCTGCTGTTTCTATAGCAACGTCTTATCCTAAAGGAGCCTGAAATCCCTTTGTAAACACAGCTTGAGGATATGCCCACAAACTTGCAGGAGGGAGGATGGCAGGTGCCCCAGAGCCCAGAGGGGCACCCAAGAGGAAGTCAAGAGTCATCTTGTGCCACTCTGGTTTTGCAGGCAGATTGGAGAGATTTATTTTTGCCAGCCCAGCTGGTGCTTTAATAACCCTGCTGCTGTTCTGCACTCGGAGGAAAAGGGTCAGGAGGAGACCTGTGGTGCCTGTAAGTGGCTGTGGCTCCGGGCCACTGGAGGACCTTCGTGGCTCACAGCCCTTGGCCTCCTCCTGGCAGCCCTGCGTGTAAGGAAGCCTTGATCCAGCGTCCCTGGACAGGAAAGAAGAGATTTCCTTGAATTTAATAGGGATGGCTCACATGTGATATGAGCAGGGCCCAGCCTGCTTTGCCTGAGAGATTGTGAATCTAAGCACAATGTGCCGTTGGAATGGAAACAGGGTTAGCCAACTCAAATACGGTCCTATACTTGTGATGGACCATAAATCCTTGTTGCTCCCCTGGATAAATCCAGCATGGATCACAGTTCCTTTGAATGCAGCTTTGCTGGTGCTCCCAAGCTCCCCAGTGATGCTGAGTCTGGCTGAGACACTGCCTGACCAGTGTGTGCTGAATGCACTTGCTCATCGTCACTGTTTTAATTTGCCTGTGACGGCACGCAAAGGCACCAAGGTTGGTGGCAGTATGAACAGCAGATCAGACAGGTCTGCCTTCAGGGATGCAGAGCTTCCTCTTGCTTTTGGCCATACTGAGATCCTTGAGTTCCTCTATGGCTCTATGGATTTTAACTGCCCAGGGACATTTTTCTACCCTTGCCTGTGGATTTTTGTCCTGAAATTTTCTAGAGGAAATCTCATGGCATAGAGACCGTGTTGTCCTATTTTCTGCCTGGGATAGACAAAGGGGTGGCATAAATTCCACATGAGTGCTCTGAAGAAAAGCTTTCTGGTCCCCCATCACCACTAGGACCAGTAGGCAATGGATGGACACCCACGATGTGTTTCCAGAATGGGTTTCATGAGGCAGTACAGAGCAGCTGATTTTCTACAGCATGCAGGCATTCCAAGCCATCTGGAAGCTGAAATCAGTGTTTGATGATGAAAATGTCAGGAAAGCACATCTCTAGAGGTGTCAAATTCTGCTGTCCCCAGGCAGGCATGGTTGACCACACATGGGGGTAAGCTGATGGGGTCCTTTCAGAGCCGTCTCAGAAGAGGTACCCAGCCACAACCTCTTCTCAACAACTTTGCCCTGGAAGTCCTCAAACACTGACTGTGCTTGACTTTCATGTGCCAATGGTACATCCTTCTGAGCATGTGCTTCTGCCTGTGCCCAGCTCTGTCACAAGACCAGTTGTGTGAATGATTCTGAGGATGTGGAACTCGTGTTTTAGCACTTAATCAATTCCATTAAAAGGAGCAGAGGAGTTGGGTAGCAGAGGAACACAGAATATCTGTGGTGCCAAAACACAAAACAATTGGCATGAAATTATGCTGATTATTCATGTGTTAATTGGAAAAAAGACAAGCTCTGGAGGAGGCTCCGATTGCTAATTCCCCTCCTGAGACAGACACAGAAAGGTCTCTTGGAGCAAAATCCACCTCCTGGGAAGCCCTCTCTCAGCCTAAGAGAAGGAACATTAACAACACAAACCCGGAGAACTCGTCCTGGGGTTAGTGTGACTGTTTAGACAGGGTGAGGTGGCAGTGTCTTATCACATGCTTTTTTTTCACTTCCCTTCCCAGGGATAAGTCTGTGTAGAAACAAGTAGCTGTCTTGTTGACACTTGGGCATCAGCCCAGACACTGTCACCATCTGTTCAGCCCTGGAATAGGGTTGGGAATCTTCACAGATGGAGGACGAGAGCTGATGGTTAGACATAAACCAAGAGCTGTCACCTCTGCAGGTGAAAAGATCGTCCTCATGCTAGACTGAAGCATCAGCCCTTGCCAGGCAGCCCTCACTGCAGGGAGCCTTGTTTGTTCCTAAGATCTCTGCCAGCTGTGAGGTGCTGGAAGGGGAGCAAGGTGGAGAAGACACAGTTGTTGCTGGGAGACAGGGAAAATGACAACGGTAAAAGTCACTTCCCTGGTTTGTTGGTTTTGTTGTGGTTTTTTTCCCCCGCCCCTCGCAGACTTGTGACTCTGTACCTGTGAAGAACAGACTCTGAAAGCCAAAACACAGGAGAGAGAGAGTGGTGTGAAAATCCTGACCTTAAAGATGCAGGGAGTGTGATTGTTTCAGTGACTTCATTTATTTTGCTGCTTTACTCCAAGGGTGTGCTGCTGTGCAGTTTAAACCCTGGCCAGAAGTTCAGCTCAGTTTTAAGCCTTTGGTGTAGACTGATCTTTAGTTCCCACTCCTTCTTCTTCTGTGTAGCTGCTTATTGCCAGTCCAAACAGCCTGGTGCTGAGAACTGCTTCACCCCAGAGGTGATTTAGGCCCTTGGAGTTTCTCTCTGTAAGGAAGTTGCTCAATCCTTGAACAGTGCTGTTTGTGCACAACACTCAGTAATTTGGTGTGGTTCAGGGATTAAACTGCTGAGCAGGGTGAAATTGTTCCTTCCTGCCACCATTGAGGGGACAGGAGAACTTCAGTCATGGCAGCAACAACCGAGATTTTACTAGAGAAAGAGCAGTTATGGAGGCTTTAATCTGCCTCACACAGACTGGCATCAGTGCAACCTTGCTTTAAACAAGCAGTATGTAAAGTAGCGAGAGCAATACCCCTCTGCCTACTGAAACAGATTATTTGCCTCAGTAATGAAGGAAGAAAATATGAGCAAAACCAAACTGCTCCAGACCTGCTGTTTAGCCTGTGCACATGTGTTGCTAAACAGAGTGAGAAGCCTGGTCACAGCTGTGTGGGAGTGGGCTGAAGTGACAGACCAAAACCTGTGAGCTCCAGGTAGCGGATGGAGAGCTCTCCCAGCTCCTCAGGGAGTGTGAGGTGTGAGGACTCTTGGCTGAATTGTACCCGTGGCTTGGACTGACTTCAGCTTTGCATGGGAAACCCTCCGTGTCCTTGCCGGTCTGGCTGCTTGCCTGGGTTGGTGCCTGGGTGATGGATGGTGGTTTGGATGTCACCCAGGCAAGGAAACCTTGGCGTTGTGCTCCTGGACATGCGGCGTCACCTGTGGTTGTGCGTGGAGACTCATATTCCTGCTCTTCCCCACGGCTCTTGAAGGACATGGGCAGCTCTGACCCCCTGGAGGAAAGTTAATGTGCTTCCCTGAGCAGCCCATGGAAAATCAACAGTCCTAGGGGACAGTTATTTGAAGACTATGGAGGGATGAAATGGAAAGCCTTTGCACCAGTGCCCAAACAGGTGTGACTGGGAAGCATGGTGTTAGCAGCGGGGCTGTTGTGTTTGTTGGAGGAATGACCATGAAGAAGGATGGTTGATTGCTCAAACCAGGTCTGGGTCCCTTGAGAGGAGCCCTGTGCAGCTGCTGAGCTTGGGTTGGGGTGACCAGTTATCCCTGTCCAGCCAGCCCAGCCTGGAGGGCCTGAAAACCCCTTGGGAGTCTCTCTGGGACATGGGATGTGTCAGTGCTTATATGAAACCCAGGCTTTGGGAACTACCTGCTGGCAGTGCTGTGACAGGACAAACGGGGACAAAGAGCTCAGGCCCAGCCTCCCCTGGGTCCTGTAGCTTAATGCTGGCTCCATCTTGGACCAGGGAACCAACAAGGGCTTAAAAAAGCCCACACTCTGTCTTTCTGTGTTTTCCTGGGGTCTAAAAGTAATGAGGTGGGGATTGTGTGCTTTCTCAGGGTGCTTTCTGGTGTCTCGTAAGGGGCTGATCTGTCCCCTCAGGCTGTCCAGCTGGGTGTTCACTGGGGCTCTGCCCGTCCCCCTGCCTGTCCCAGTGGCACGTGCACAGACCGAGGCTTCTGGCAGCCTCCAGCCTTCGAGCCCTGTGGGTTGAAATTAGCTGACCGATTAAGGAGTTACAAGGGTGGGCTGACACACTGATGGGTACACGTGGTGTTCTGTTGCTTTCCTTCAGAAAACCAGGTTAATAACAGTAATAAAGCCTTCAGCTTTGTTGCTCTGGTGAGGTATCAGCGTGCTGTCATGCTCTGATGGTAAAACACTTCAATCCAAGTGAGCTGAAGGTGATGGCCCTGTGGAGAGACATATGTTCCTGCTCTATTATTTTTATTGCTCTTAACAGCAGTGTTTTTAAAAGCCCTCCATTTCCTGATCACACCTTTAAGTGACAAAAGCCGGTCTCCATGGAGGGGAAAGGCAGCAGGAGAGACCTGGAGGAGGCAGGAACAGGCACAGCCTCTCAGGCAGTGGCTGTTTAAGCTCTGTGACCGTGGGCAGAGCGGGATGTGCTGTGGAGATCTCAGTGTTCCAAAGAAACCAGTTGCTTTGTGCTTCACCGTCCCTGGCTGCTCTGAGCAGGGTGTGCTGTGGGAGCCCTGCCGTGCTTTGATCCGTCCCATCTGTGTCCAAGCTGCCTGGAAGAGCGCTGGGCTCTCAGCAGGTCAGCGATGGCCCATCTGGACCCATTCACAGGCAGAAGGAGCACCTGGGCTGGTTTCTTTGCTGTCCTCCATAGAGCCCTCACTGACACCTCTCTCTTGAAGTGATGCCTTATAGAGGCTGACCTGGAACAGAGGCTGGACAGAGAGAAAGGATAAAGGGTAGGTATTTATTGAAAGGCCTCCACAGGGTGCACCTTGGGCAGTGCAGGAGTCTCACAGAGACTGCACCCAGGATGGACACAGTCACACTTTTTTTGGACAGATATAAGTTTTGTCCATTTCCACATCAGACGTTACTTGTCCAATTACAGCTTCAGGCAGCGGAGTCCCATTCTCTCAGGTTGCTCCCCCTTCAACTCGCTTTTGTTTACATTTCTCAGGGCCTGGGACAGTGAGGTGTCCTTGATTCTCAGGCCTGGAGAGGAATTGTTGTGTCTGACCAAATGGGAAAAGCAGTAGCTAACACTCTACATGGAGCTCAGAGTTACACACTAATGAATTGCAGGATTACAAATATATGACAATATAAACGCTAAAATCCTAAGGCATCAGAAGCACCAAGATCTTGGGAGCCAGCTTTGGCTCAGCTGGCATCGTAGATCAGGAGAGGGAGAGGGTGCATCCTACCCCTGCTGCCCCCAGCTCCTAATCAAAGCAGGAATGCAGGGTGCAGCCTCCTCCCCTCGCCCCCCCCCGGCAGTCTGATGGGGTAGGATGCTTCTAAAACTGTATCTTTTGCTGTGAGTTGACAAATTTCCCCCTGTCAGGGGTGACTAAATGATTTAGCTGAGCCCGAGGCTGGGGTCCCTCACTGTAGTGTCACTCCAACACTGACTGAGACACAGAATGTGGCCCATGGGCTGTCACCTTGGTAGGGTGGAAATCTGCTCTGTGCTCAGAAATCCTCAGAAGCTTCTAAATCAGAGATACTTGGAGAGATCAGAAGGAATCCGTAATGCCAGTGCTGAGACTTTTGGCATGACAATGTCCACTTCTAAGAATTAGAAAAAAAATGTCCCCCTGAGATGGCAGTGGGGAGTGCACCTGGCCCTGGGCTGGTGATGAATTGCAAATCACTGGTGTTTTGTAACAGGACAGCTTCTTGCTCTTCTCTCCACCAGCAGGAAGAGATATCTCTCCTGCAGATCAAAACAAAATAGATTGAAGTAACAGTTCAGATGAAGGAGCCTGTCCACCTAGGGAACCCTGCAAATTGCTCTGCCACCTCCCTGAGAGAACAGAGGGATACATGTGTATTTGCTCTCCATTTCCCAAGAAAATGCAATGCAGTGAGGTTTGGAGGCAGAGGGATGGAGTTCAGAAGAGACCTGCCTGTGTGGGTGGAAGCGCTGACAACCAGGAAACCTCCAGTCTAACAGAAAATGCAACCTGATGGATGCATTTAATGACAAGGAAATCTGGGGTCTCAATGCCTGACAATCAAATGTGTGTGTGTTTTTGGATGGAGGCTGCTGAGCAGAGTCCTGATGCAGCAGCTCCTGTGTGCAGGTGAAAGCAGGATCTGCCAGGGGCTTTAAGGCTAAGCCATGCCTAAGTGATGGCATGAGCTGAACTGACTGTTATAAGTGGGGGAAATGGTCCAGCCTTCCCCAATAAATTCAGGATACTTCCTTTCAGATTCATTAGTAGAGGGGTCTCTGCCCATCCCAAGCCCACTCTTATTTGCAGCACAGCCCCAGGGCAGTGCTGTGCCTGGGCCAAGCTGTCTGAGCCCAAAATGCAGCATGATCTACGTGACCTTTCCAACCTTCATGGCCTACAGCCAGATTGTTTCACTCTTTTTTTTCCTGCTGGCCAATGCAAAAATGACCGTCCTTTGCTCTGCAAAATGCTCAGAGCACCAGCAGGAAGAAAGAAACCAGTTTTGTCTGAATGGAGCAAGGAGGAAAGGGAGAAATGAAAGGACATGTCCCTGGCAGTCTGTGAGCTGGGTTGGTTTCAGTGATCAAAGGTGACATTAGAGCAATGCTGGGAGAGGAGCTGCTTTAAGTAAGTGGGTTTCATCTTAATTGCATCTTTCTATAGCCAGTGTAGCTGTTGTGCAATGAAACCTTTCTGAGCCAGAGCCTGATGGAGAGGATGGAACAAAGGAAGAAAGAGAAGGGGAGAGCACGGCTGTGTCCCCAGCCTTTGGTGAGGAGGGCTGGAGGAGGCTGAGATTTGCCAGAGCACAGTGGTGTGTGTGTCTCTGGCACTCTGCTGTGCTGGCATCTTGGTTTTGAGATCTCCTTGGGGACAGCTGTCAGAATGACAGACACAAGAAGAAGAGCAGAAACTTCTTCAGGAAGTCTCCAGAAACTGCAGGTAGCCCAGGGAGATTTCTGTCCCATGTCACAGTTGTGAAGGAGGCAGGATGAGATCACTGGTGACTCTTCTGCCTGCCCAGAGCCTGACTCTTGCAGCTGACACATCCATAGGAACATGGAAAGGAGTTTGAACCAGCCTCTGCTGGCTCCAGCACTGACCCCCTGCTACATCCACCTGAGGGGTCAGGTCTCTCAGCGTCCAAAATTCCCTGTCTGAGAGTCATAGGCACAGCTCTATGGTGATCAATCCACAGTCTGAAAGAGGCTCATATCTGCTGGGATGAGATTTGCTTGCCAGGTCCCAGCTGTGTCCTGGAGAGCCCCTCCCCATCTGTGAGCAAAACCAAGTGGGGACAAGAACAGAGCTGAGGATCTTTGACATCCCCCGATGACAGAGTTGGCCATACACCATGGGGCTGGTGTTTTATCAGCTGAAGCCAAGCAACCCTAATGAGCAGCTGATTAGTATAATCACAGCTTCACCTGTTCATCAGGAATGGAGCATTTCCTAATCAGCTATAGGAGGGGCCCTGAGAGGGGTCCAAGGTCAAGAAATTTGAAAAATAACTCAGCAGGCGGGAAGGGGACACTGGTCTTTGCAGGAGTTGGACACAGATGCATTTCCTTTTTTCTTTTTTTTTTGTTTGTTTAGGTACCCTTTAGGTTTGGTAGCAGCCGAGAGCATTTGGTCAGAGAGCACTTCTGCTTCTCTGTAACACATTGGTTGTATGGTCACATCTGGAGGGTGTTGGTCAATGGCTCAGAGCCATGATGGACATCAGTGACAAGTGGTGTCCCTCAGGGGTCAGTGTTATTTAATATTTTCATTAATGACATAGATGAGGGGATTTAGTGCACCCTCAGCAAGTTTGCAGGTGACACCAAGCTGAGAAGGGTGGGTGACACACCTGAAGGATGGGATGCCATCCATAGGGACCATGGGAATCTCCTGAAGTTTAACAAGACTGAGTGCAAGGTGCTGCATGTGGGTTGGGGCAACCCCTGGTATAAATCCAAGCAGGGGGATGAAGAGATTGAGAGCAGTCTTGCTGAGAAGAGCTTGGGAGTGTTGGCAGATGAGGACTTCTCCTATGAGGAAAGGCTAAGAGAATTGGGATTGTCCAGGCTGGAGAAGGGAAGGCTTCAGGGTGACCTAATTGCAGCCTTCCAGTACCTGAAGGGAGCCTACGAGGAAGATGGAGAGGGACTGTTTACAAGGGCCTGTAGTGACAGGACAAGGGGGAATGGCTTCAAACTAAGAGAATAGGTTGGATATTAAGAAGGTCTTTATTGTGAGGGTGGTGAGGCACTGGAACAGGGTGCCCAGAGAAGTTGTGGATTCCCCATCCTTGGAAGTGTTCAAGGCTGGGCTGGATGGGGTTCTGAGTAACCCGGTTGAGTGGAAGGTATTTCTGACCATGACATGGGAATTTGAACCGGATGATTTTTACAGTCCCTTCCAACCCAAACCATTCAATGATTCTATGATTTTTGCTCAAGATGTGTCTGTAGTCAGAAATGGGAAATGCTTTGCCTGCTGCAGGAATGCAGCTGTCCCAGGGAGCAGCACCACATTGCACATCACTGAGAGGTGCTCAAGAATTGCCTCAGGATTCAAGCCACAGCACAGACTGTGCAGTCTCTCTGTGCCTCAGTTTCCCCACCGGATTTGATTGCTCCTAGAAGTTGTCCAGAAAGTGCCCCTTCAGTTGAAACCACCAGACCTCCCACCCCTTGTAGCTGGTGCCCTGAGGGGGAACCCTAAACTGTGAGGCCCCTAAACTCTGCTCCGGGTCTTTTGTGCCAAAGCTCAGCTGGGAGGGAAGGGCTGAGCATTATTCTCTAAGAGAAGCTTCCGATGCCTTCACCCTCACACACAGGCATCTGCTTTGCCCTCTGTTTTTACCTGCCTCTGGCTTTCAAGCCCACTTCTCCTGTACTCTCCAGCTCCTCAACCCCACACTGTGCCTCCTGCCAGCCCGGCTGTGCCGCTGCGGGAGGACAGGGACGGTTGCATAAGCCACTCTCTGTCCTCCAGCCCGCTCCCGCATCGGCATTCATGCTGCACAGCCCCTATTATTGGGCTTGCAAATGACACTAATTTCCCTTCCCAAGCCCTCCCTATAATTTAGCAGCAATGTCCTGTACTCAGATATTATTAGCTGTGTCTTACGTGAACAGTTGCCCTCTTTCTTTTGGTGGGGGGAGATAATGAATTTGATAGGGCCGGCAGACCCGCACCAAGAGCCTTTGTCTTTATTTTTTAATTGACCTGGCTGGCTGGGTTGGAATGGCATTACACAGGCTCTGCTTCAGCCAGCCTCATTCCTCCTCAGCTGTCACCGTCAGCTCAGAGGGGATCCCCAGACCTCTGCACTGCTGGAGCAGGATGTCTCATGAAGCGGCCAGCGAAGGCAGTGGACAGAGGGCTTTCTAAGCTCCAGGTAGCTGTGATCTATTTCAAGTCCCTTCACTCCTTGAGAGGCTCAAAGGCACCCAGCTCTTTTGTTATACCCCGTTCCTTTAAGGTTTCATTGTGCCGAGCTGAATACAAGGTGACCTTGAACCTTAGGCACACCACACATACACCTGAGCATGTTTTGTCAAGAGTAGAGAGAAGAAGGAACTGTGAAAAGATGAGCTGCAGATACACTGACCTGTCCCAAGCCAGGGCCATCCATGCTGTGAGTAGCTCAGCCCACGCTGTGCTGCCTTCCTGTCCTTTCCTGCCCATGCCTCCTCTCCAGCCAGTACACCCTTTCCAGTCCAGTCCAGTCCAGGATGCTATACAGGAATTTCTGGTGGCTCCACAACCATGTAATAATTCATAGCTTGGCCTCCAGTTCCTCCTGCTCCTCCAGCATAGATCAGACGTGTGTGAACAGACAAATGCAGTCAGTGTCCCCACTTTCCAAGTGACACTTTGTCCTTGCCCCAGCAAGAAATAAAGTGTCCACGAGAGGTTTCTACTCCAACAGAGGGGTCACTAGGATGCTTCTCTAGTTCCCATCAAGGAAAATAGGAAAATAACCTCCAACCAGCAGGCAGGAGGAAGCAGGATTGTCTCCAGCAGGCACAGGATGCCCAGGTGAGGGGTCTATATCCCAGGCTGCTGTAGTACTGTTTCATCTGCTTCTGAGCACACTTGGAGACCATAGAATATCCTGAGCTGAAAGGGACCCACAAGGATCATCAAAGTCCAACTGCTGGCCCTGCAAGAGTTTTGTACTTCATGCCATTCCTGTGTTTTGAGGCTCTCCTGCCTTAGTTCACTGCCCGTGGGCAAACTCTGCTGCTGGGTGTGGACAAGGGCAAGACTCAAGCCCTGGGGACCCAGGGAAGGAGCAGCCCAGGAGCAGATCAGGGAAGGAGAGCAGCCAGGAGAGAGAGGGAAGCTGCGAGGTGCTGGACAGGATTTCTTGGTTACAAATTGGAGAATGATGCTGGAAATTCAGCTTTGTTTCCCCAGACACTGGAAAGAGCACATTTTCCTTCCTCCCACGCAGTCACCAGGAGTCTCATACTGGCGATAGACAAGGAATTGATGCTCCAGCTTTGTTAATTTTCTGTGCATGCTTGTACTCAGCAGTGCCATGAGTTTGCGAAAAGGATTTGCATCTGGCTAAGTAAACATATTAGAGATTCAGTCTATAGAGGAAGACTTAGAAGATCATCTTCTGTTGACCCCTCTCCTCCTGATTACCAGCCCTCCCTCGAGCAGATGCTCAGCTCTGCAGCAGGGATCACGGATGCTGGCTTCTTCTCAGCTCAGTTTCTGCTAGAATATAATATTCCTGCCGATAATTAAAGATAAAATCCAGGGCTTTGCTACAGGCCATCTCTGCTGGTGACCCAGGAACTTAATCTGAAGCTTAGCAAAGGTTTTGCTAATTTTAAACCTGGAAGGGATATTGGGCTGGGTTCAGTAACGGAGGGAGGGAGAAAGCCCAGACAGACTGAGTCGGATCAGCTTGTGCTGTCATTTCTTCTGGTTTTGATTCAGTTCTCCTGGGAAGACACCCAGCTGGGCTCTGCTCCTTCTTCATGTCACCTGAGGTTGCTCCACCAGCTGGCTTCAAAGCTTCAATGCTGACAGAGATCTCTTTGAAATACTCGGTGTTCACCCGAGAATATAAAAAATAAAAGGAAGAGGAGGAAGAAAGCAGGGAGAAGAAAAGCTCTGTGGGCATTTGGAAATGTGTGATGGATCAGATGTATAAATCCTGGGGGCTTTGGGAAGATACACCCACCTGTTCTTGAAAGGATTCAGGTTGGGAAGAGAGAGCAGAGCGGGTGGAGGGGACAGCACCAAGCACCGGGGTCACCAGAGCCCTTCCAGGACCTGCCAGTCCCTGAGGTTGCTCGTGGCACTCGGCTTGCAGGAAGGGACTGAGACGGTTTGGTTACAGGGGGTCAGGCAAGGACCAGGACTGCAGGGAGGAGCCACTGGTGCCAGGAGCCGCTGTTGGGAGTTTCCGTGCAATATCGCAGCTGTTGATCTCTAGTATCTGGCTGAAAGGATGTGGTGGTGATGACAGCTCCTCTTTCCTGGCCAAGATCCTTCTGGGGGGTGGATTAGCAGTGGTTTCACTGCCTCTTGGCGTATTAAGAAACCTCCCAAACAAACGAGTGAATGGAGGAGGTGAGCTCATGCTGGTGTTTATCACCGCTCCCATCAGAGACGCTCTGTAATTGTGCGGTCTTTGTCGGAGATAATGAGGTGATCTTTATCAGTGCTGAAATCAGCTGGGTCTATCCCTCGTGGAGGAGAAAAACTGGGCAAACCCTACTGCCTCCCTCCTGTCTCTCCTGCTGGCCAGCAAAAGCAATTTACACATAGAGCGTGTGGTGTCCGGAGGAGCATCTCTGCTCCTGATACCCGCCTCGTGCTGCCAGTGGCTGTCCCCCTCCCTTGGCAGCAGGGTTTTATTTTTCCCTGTTAACCTGTATTTTCCCACCAGCGTGGTGATTACTGATGCCTCGTATCTCCCAGGGGAAGAGATGGAAATGCTTTCTCTAAAACTTTTGGAACTTGGTTTTGGTCAGGTGATCTCTCAGGATGTTTTTCCCTCTTGCTTTCTTCAGTGTACTGATACAAAGATCCTTCCCCTGTTCCCCAAATGACCAACGATCAACCATTAAAAGCAATAATCTGAAGACATGAAATTTTTCAGCAGTTATAAATAGGTTTTAACATAGCTTCAACTATTTACACTGGTCTGGCCTTTTGTGTCTGGAGTGGGAAAAAAAAGATTAAGAAAAGAACAAAAAGACTCCCCCAAAAACCCAACAACAGCAAAGAAACCAAAAACGAAAAAACCAAAACCAAACAAAACCAAAAGACCAAGATTGCAAATACCACTTTTTCTCTTTCCTTCAGCTGGAGGAGAATAACTCCTCTCAAGGCCACTAGCCCCTTTCTCTGCTGAAAGTCTCACAGCTGTACGTGAATCTTGCAGGTTGTCTTCTGATCCTCTGGTCCTAATATCTAAGTAAATATGTGGACAGTGAACAGGAGAGGCCAGCAGCATCAGACCATAGGGATGATGTGTGTGGAAAGGAACCATTGTGCTGATTCCCCAGCCTGGCATTCCATGAGCCTGCCAAGGTTTCCTGCAGTCTGGCAGCAGATTGTGCCCAGGAATATTGCTAATGAAACAGCTTTTAGAAGTGTGGAAAGTTGGGAGTTGCTGCACATTCCCTGGGGGGGGTGACTGAGCTTCTGGAGATTTCGGAAGCTGTGGGGAGAAGGTCCTGAAATGTGAGGGTGGGATTTCTTCTGAAGCTTGGTCATGAGCTTACAACTGGATCTCAGTCCCACTCCATGGTCTTAGAGATTTGCACAGGTTTGCAAAGCACTCTTGTGACCTCCCCTGTTGCTGCAAGGAGTTATTAGGAAAGGACAAAAAAGAGTAGGAAATGTCTCTGAGCCACTGTACAAATCCATGAATGAGAATCTTGAAGACTGGATTTCATCTCCACACCCAAAGTCCTCAGTTCCAAAGGCATGGCAGGACTGGGAGAGGCAGCAAGGATGGCCACCAGTGTGTGAGGTGTCTGTGCAAAGGGCAAAGGGGACAGGACTCTTTGGTTTTGGAGCAGAAGCATGCTTCAACCTGACATCTTTTCTCCTTCCTGATGCTCCTAATATGAAATCAAATGTGCCTTGATTGAGCAATACAAGGAGAAAATGGAAAATGCATAGCACAGGGCTGATGATTGGTCATGTCTCTCTTGCTCTGTCCCTGGGGACTGATTTGCCCAACCTTGCCATGGACCGAGCTCCTCCAGAGAAGCAGGAGATGGTCCCTGCAGCAGTCGGACAAAGGGCTCTCGATGCCATGTACAAAACCTCCAAGGGATCTCTGCATTCGTTCCACCTGGGAGGTGCTGTCTGCTCCCCGAGCCTGCAGCCGGAGTGTTTCAGGCAATGGAGGCCAATTACCTTACACGTCGAGCAATTTGGGAGTGATTTCACGCTCCCTGGGTGTACCAAAGCCGTGTCTGGAGAACCCGTGCTCTTGGAGCAGGGATGCTAAACATCAAACAGAACTTGAAGTTTCCAGCGTTTAATTTCCCATTTAGCCAAGGCAATTAAAAGCATCACCATGTAAAGTGGCGGATTTTCTCCTGCATTTTTATTTGCCTGTGTCCTTAAAGAGAGTGGCTCAGAAGCAATGACATCCATCCTACTGCAGCAGGAACAAGTCCATCCGCTTGCCCCTGACAAGGACATCTGAATGTCTGCTCCATATTTACACAGCCCTGGAAGCCTGGACTCTAAGAGGATGCCCTAATCCACCTGAAGAACCACTGTGCAGGCATATCTCCATGCGAGATGTCTCTTCTGCTGCTGGCATAGCCAGCAAGGCAGCAAGGGAAAGAGGAGGAAAATTAATTTTGAGAACAGGGCCACTGATTGGGATGAGAAGGTGGGGCAAAACTCTTCTTGGAGATCCCAAGTGAAAGGAAGAGAGCAATGGATGCAATTTGTGGCCAGTGAAATTCCAGTTAGACATTAGGAGAGAAATTCACCCCTGGGATAGTCAGACACTTGGGACAGGGGCCCAGGAAGGTGGTGAGTCTCAGTCCTTAGAGATGTTCAAGCCTTGACTGGACAAAGCTGTCCCTAGCTGGTACCAGAGGGGTGCTGGCTGGCCACCTTTGAGCTTTGCTTTCTGGGTTGTAGGTCTGAAGGCATCAGCTTCTCTCCAAAAAAAGGGAATAGCACTGACGACACTAAAACTGGTGAGAGGCACCTGAATGGGATGGTGAAGGTGCTCCTGAAAGCACCACAGGAATACGCCAGCCCTCCAGCAGTGGGAAGCGTGCTCCCAGTGCAGGTCATCCCTGCAGCTGGCCGTTCCCTGCTTACTGCCTGTCCCACTGGGCACATCCCGGTATTTCCTCTCACTGCTGGCTCTCGGAGGACCTTAAAGTGCATTTCCTTCCACTCAATTATCTCTGGGAGCTCTGAAGTGTGGTGGCAGAGGCGGCTGTATCATTTCATTTGTTCCTCAGTGGCCGACGGGTTTTTAACCAAGTAATTAAGGGTTGTTTTCAGTTGTACCTGAGAATCAACCAGTGAGGCAGAGATAAGGTAATGGCATCGCAGCAGGTCCTCCACTATTATTTCTGGCTATGAATTAATCACAGCCACTGAGGCCCTGTGAGTAAGTGCATTGATCATTTGCTACAACAATAAGAACTTCAACCAGTTATGCTCTTTTCCTCTCTAGAAATACTTTGTAAACTGCTGACTTAATGAGCATGAGTCCAGGCTCTTCCCAGAACACTAATAGCATCCATTTAAAAAAAAAAATCCAGCCCTTTATTTCCTGGCTGCTGAAAAGCCTGTCGCTGTTAACTGCACATGTCTAGGGGCTGCTGAGGGAGACTGAACTCTCCAATTCACAGGAGGATCCAAGCTGCTCCCTCAGAGAGACTGGGAAAGATTAAAAGCAGCTGAAAGCAAACCATGCAGGCTTGATGAATGGCACTTGGATGCTGTCATGTTGTGGCTGCTGGCATTGTCTTCCTTGAGAGCTGTAGCATGGGCCTCGTAAAAGCCAGTGCTTGGGGTTAAGCCTTGAGGAGCCACAGGGTGAGCTGTGGCTTGCCTTGCCTTTCTTTCCCACCTTGCCTTTCTCCTTGGGTTTTTAGAGCTTCACGGTGATGAGATGAAATCACAAATTGAGAAATGTGGTCAGATGGCCCTAAAAGGCTCAGAGGAAAAAAAAACCAAAAAACAAAAAACAAAAAAATCAAAGTGGACTATTATGTTTTGAAGCCGTGCATGTGCTTTTCAAGCCTTTGAAATTCACTGCCTGGGGTGAGGAAAGGGGGTGAACTCAAGATTGGTCATTCCTTTGCCCAGAGCAGGACAAGCCTGTACCTTGGGGGCTTTAATACAACATGTTGTTTATTTAATCATCCTGCCACTGCCCACAGGGATGGTCTCCCTGGCACGAGTGCTGTGGGGCTGGGATGCCGTGGATACGTATGAAGCCAGGATTTGTCACTCCTGCTTTCTGGGAAAGCAGTGCTGATGGTGCTGAGCAAACAGCCCAATGTGCATCCCAACAGGAATGACTCCAGCACGTGCTCAGGACCCTGTGTCATCTTGGGAAGGGTGGCACAGCTGTGAGTGACAGCAGGGACAGCCTGGCTGGACCAGAATCATCTCCAGATGGCTGCTGTCACATGTTTATATCCTCACGTGGCTTCCAAGCAGTAAGAGTGATTAAACACAACTGGAAAAGCCACATTTAACAGTGTGTTTCCCTCATCCCTAAGTAGATACTTGAGAAAAAAGGTCATGCTGTTAAGGGATGTTTTGGGCAAGTTTTTTCCCTCGTGCAGGAATGGTGATCTACTCAAAACAAGGAACAGATTCGGGAAATTGAAGTTAAGTTCTGTGCAGACTCTCCAGCCCTTACTGGAATTATCAGATTCCAGATTTTAAGGCTCTGGCCTTTATTATGGACTTGGTAAAGCAGGGCTAACAATCTGTGGTTCGTGTATTTACACTGCAAACACTTCCACATCAAGATTACCTCCTAGTTTGTCCAGCTGGGAATTGTTTGGCTAATTTTAGATGGAAACTGGGCACACGCTGTTTTGTAGCAAACAGTGAAGAGAATTCCCATATGTCCCTAATGACTGGAATAGGCAGGATTATTCACTCAGGTTTCCCACCCAAACAAACAGAGGAAACAGCTGTCACAACTAAAATACCTTTCCAGATTTGAAAAAAAACTTTCCAAGCTTGGGCTGGATTGGAAAGCTGAACACTGACTTTTGTTACACTACCGAACTACTTAACCCTCAACACGGGTCAAGTAATATATTTCTTTTAGATACTCTGATATATTTTATTTCCTTTTTTTGATAGTTAAACTTTATTTGAACTTTTATTTTATGAATTAAATTAATTAAGTTGGAAAGATGAATAATTTTTTTAAAAGCTGATGTCTGAAATAGGATTTTTAAAAATTTCTATAGCCATATAAAGAAAGAATGTGGAATGAATCAGAGTGCTTTTTTGGTTTGGTTTTGACATTTTTTTGGTTGGTTGGTTTTCAGTGAGGTTTTTTGTTTGTTTGTTTGGGTTTTTTTGTTTGAGTTTTTTTGTTTGCTTGTTTCAGACAAAATAGCTGCCTTCAGCAGAGTTTGGCAAACATTTGGCAGGGTGACCCATCTTTGGCCCATTTTTCCCACCTGTAGATGAGCCCTCACTACAACAGCTAATGGAGTTAAGGAGAAAGAAGATGGGTAGGATTCACTTACTCACTGGTAAACATCCATTACTGACAGGAAATGATTTCCTACACTGCACCAGAACTTTAACTGTATGTTGAATAATCTGTCTTATTTGCCAGACAGCACAACCCAGGAAATTCCTTCACATTCAAGTGGCAAATATTTAAATACTGGTTTCACCAGCAAACAGCCTTTGGGCCAGAAAGGCCTTGATTGGTTTATTTGTTAATAGTTTTCTTTTATTGAATACAGCTATTCAGAGAAAAAAAGGAGAAAACATTGCAATACTAAAGAGGGATTGGCCCAGACATCCCAGGAGAATCCAGACTTAAAAACCTTCTCTTATCACCAAACAGGAGGGATTTGGATGAGAAACACAGAAATTAGTGCTTAGAAGTTCTTTTGCTTGAGCTTAGTGTCTGTTCTCTGGAGATGCACAAAGATGTTTGAGTTAGAAATAGGTCAAATTAAAATTAAAAAATAAGAATTTTCCTGGCCAATCCAAGATAAGGCAAATCCAAAAGAATAGCATTTTCTCACATACTATTTGTATATACAAAATGGTGAGAGAGAAGCCTCAACAATCTTGAATAGCACAAAGAAATGGCAATTAGTAAATATATCATGCTCCTCACACCAAAAAAATAAAGGGTACCAGTGAGGATCAGAGGATTTGAAACAAGCAAAAAAAATACACTTTTCCCCACACTGAGTTATTAAGTGATGAATGTTATTGCTCCAGGCAAAAATTTAATAGATCCAAAAACAGCCTGGAGTTTTCATGGGAGAAGCACCAGGGCCTGTTAAGAGCTGTGTGTCAACGTCCACTTCAGGAGTCCATCAGTCACAAACTGCTTGAAAGAAGGAAGAAATTCCAAGGAAAAATCACTCCAGAGTTGATATTGTTTATTTTAAACAACTCCCTGCTAGAATTCCCTATCAGTGCTAGATACAGGTGCAGGATCAGATGGACTCCTGGTAATCTTTTTTGGTTTATGCTTTTCATTGGCAATGCCTTAATTCCTACCCATGACAGTTTTCCCTTCTGCTAGAGTAGAATTTCTCACCAGCACGTGGCCGGTCCAGTGCCAGGAGGAACAGGCTCAGCCCACCAAGCCTCTGGAAGCCCAGGCCCCCAGGATTCCATTTTGACTTAGAAACCATGAACGCTGAGCTGGGTTCTTCCTGGTGACTGAACCAGGCTTTGCCCAAAGCCTGTGCTCAAACATTTTTCTGACAAGACCAAGGAACTTGGATTTTCTTGCAATTAGGAGACAAAGAAGTGCCAGAGCGCTTTATTCATGCACCCATGTACCACAGGCTTCTAAATGCCACCTTGGAACCAACCCGGCTCCTCTCTGGCTTGAGCATGTTATCCAGCTCCCACTTGAAGGCACCCACAGACACTGAGGCCATTCTCCTTGAGTTTGCTCTTCCCATTTATCTCCCCTCTGCTAAAGATATGCTCCCCATGTCTTATTTGCATTTGTCTGCCTTCATCTCTCAGCCACTGGCTCTTGTTCTGGCTTCCTCTGATAGATTAAAAAGCTCTTTAGAAACTGGTATTTTCTTCTGCTGACGGCACTTAGGCACTGTAATCAAATCACCTCTTGACCTCCTTTCTGATAAGCTAAATAGACTCTTTCAAGGTCTCATTGAAATTTTTTCTGTTGCTCTCAGATTATTTGCAAGCTCGCTCCTGCAGAACTCAGCCTGTATGCAGCACTCCTGGCCTCCTCCTAGGATGGGGAGGTGGAATATGGTTGTTTTAAAGAAATGGGAAAAGTTGTGGCATAGCTGAGGCTTTGGCTTAGGGTCTGACTTTTCTACAAGGGCATCTACCTGCCCGCAGCCTACGTGATACCCATGGCATGCTCCTCCTTTATCTACACACGCCCAGACTCACTCTTCATAAAATGAATATTCCTGTTTAGGGTACAGACGGTCTTAGCACGTGTCAGCCCTGATTCCCAGGCAGGAATCCTCCTCTTCACCTGGAGCACTCAACGCCCAGTGAGCAGACCTGCCAAAGTGTTTCTCGTGGACTTGGGACAGAGCTGTGCCCCAACACATCTGGTGCTTGCTGCTCCTCTCTCCAGCTGTCCCGTTTCCAGAGCACACCTTCTTCCTCTCTTCTTGTCCACCCTTCACTGCTTCACCCCCTTTATGGGCCTGCAGCCCTTCTCCTTGGGACACAACAGCAGCATCCTCACCCTGCACATGTCTCTTGCAGAGGTGTCTCCCTCCCTCAGCGCCCTTCCTTTGCCGCAGGATGACCAAGCATCTTCTCTGCAGTATTATAAGAACTGCAGGATATGGAAGATCCTGCTTTTTGCAGCCAGATGTTGTCAGCCTTTAGTTTCTTGCACTGTTTTTATTAGAGATCCTCCAGTGCTCCCACAGCCTCTGCATTTTTTCATCAATGAAGCAACGAGCCCCAGATTTGAAGCCCTTCCTAAGTGTGTCAGACTTGGAATGACTCCACCAGCTTTTCCCACCGCTCAGAGGCATTCAGAAGATATTTAATTAAACCCACATCAGATTGCTGTTAGCAAGCTTTCTCCAATTAGCAAGGTGGAGAGGACTACATGTCATGGGGGGAAATGAGCAGACATGAAATGGTTTTGTTGCCTGTGCCTTCCTCAGTGTCAGATTAATTGGCACTTTTCTTCCAATTTGAGACAGAGCTCTGGGTGCACACGGGTCACAGCATCGCAGTGCAATCCCATCCCATTTTGTAGTTTCCTCTCTCTCTCAGTATGATTGAAAATTTCCTTAGGCACTTGAATCATGTTGTGCTCTGTCTGCCAGAGGAAAATAAAAAGAAGGAAAATTAGTGGCACTCAGAGTGGTGCTAGGCAGGGTTCTTTCAGGATCTCCACTCTTCCTTTCCTTACCCATTCTGTGTGCAAGTGTGTTGGCTTTTTGTGCTGTTTTAACACATGCCCCAAACCACAACTGATTGAAATCAACCTCAAGTGGGCTTGCAGTGGCTCAGGCCCTCTCCGTACAGAACAAGTTCGATTAGTCAGATGGTGATCCACCCTGACTGAGAATCTGCATCCGTGTTTGTCACTTTGAACTTGCAGGGATCAGCTGCAAGGAGAGCTGCCCCTTCAAAAGCAGTAACACGAGACTTGCCTAGCAGAGATGCTCTCCCTGTGACCTCAAGGACCTGCTGGCTCTCAGGACGTGTGTTTGATACTCACTTAAGTCCTTCACATGCACTGTCACAGCTTGGTGCTGCATCCCAGCTGGGGCCGAATTTACATCCTTGGAACTCCTTACAGAGGTGTCCTAAAGGTGTTGACAATCAGCTCCATTTTGCCTCCCACAGACACAGTTCCAATAACACAACAAATTCTCTTCTCTCAAATCAGGGCACCAGGCTTTGTTTATTATTTGGAAATTGCAAACCAGACCTACCTCGATGTGCGAGCCCACGATGGGGACATGCTGCTATGACAACAACATGAGGCTGAATCATCCAGACAGACAAGACACACATAATTGTGTGATCACCTGTTCCTGCTTGTTCAAAGGAAATTTTATTAGTGCTGCTGAAGGTACATTAGTGAACAAAGCATAAAACATCCACACATCAGTCGGGGCTCAGCTAATCGATGCAAGCACGGCCTGAGCCTGGTGCCTCACTGTTTTTGCCACTCAGCATTTCACAGGATTCAGAATAGGATTTACAGAAACCTGTGCCTACATGTGAGAGATCAAGAAAAACTCAGATTCTATTAATATGTAACATTTATACCTTTTGTGTCTTGTTGAGAACATTGGAGTTTTGACTGTAGGATATTTGTGGTCAGTGGAGGAACAGTCTGGATCCAGGACGATGGTTAGAGAATGGACATAACTGATGGAAAACATGACTTTTTTAACATTAAAAATCCCAAACCAACAATAATTAAGAATAGTAGGTGGGAGAGAAAAGATGGTCTGTTGTGTTGCAGACAAACAGGAATATGCAGGGTCGTAATTCACTCAGCCATACATATAAATCTAAATGTGTTTGTGCTGTGCAGGTGCATCAACCACAGCATCTCTTTCCAGCTGCTGAGAGCACAGTTCCACTTGTTTCCTTGCTCCCTTGTTCATCCTAACATGAGGATGCCAAAATTGCAACTCCAATCATGGGACTGCTTTGTATGTCCTTTTTTAGCCATATAACCCCTGGGCAGCACAAAAATGGCTTAATATCAGTTCCAGAGTATCCCTAAATGGGGTGTCTGGCACTCCTTTTTAATGCTCTGTCTTTTCCAGATCTGTTGGTGGTTTTACTTCCTGAAGTCTTTCATACCTTAATCTCGTTCACCTAGAAGACTCCAGCAGGTATAAAGGGCTGCTCAAGTGGAAAAAGAAAAAGCCCATTGTATTTATTAATCACACTCTTTTTGAAAAGGTGGTCAAAACATTCGTAAGGAACTTCTTTTTTTCCAGGCTTTTTGTCAAGATTTCAACACACAGTGACAAAAAAAGCAATTTCAACAGGGTATTTACAGCATTTGAAGATTTTCTACCAGAAAAGTCAATTGCATTTTTACATGACTTGGGGAATTTTCTGCCAGTGCTCCGTTCTGATACTGCCCAAATAAGTATCAGTCAAATTTCCCCAGGAGCTGACAGGGGGCATTGTTGGCAGCAGCAATAAGACTTGAGATGTGGATATTTCCTCTGTAGATAATACACATGCATGAGTGTCTCACTGAGAACATTTCCATCTGCTCCATGGTGAGCAGAAAATGTGGGTATTCCACAAGAGCCATGCTGAGACCACTCAATCAACCACTAATAAAACCAGCCCTGGAGTAATCCGAAAACAAGACGCTCAGATGCACAGACATGAAACATTGCTGGATGAGCCTGTGCTACAAACCAGGGCCACTCCAGTGACAGAGCACATTGTGAAGAACAGCATCTCTCCCCCTTGCCCCTCTATGTGGCACCAAGGCTTAGCCAGGTGCAGGGAGGGACTATTTGAAAGTCAGCTCTACAAGGCATTCAGGAAAGAAAAAAGTCCCAGGAGGAAGAGTAGTGAAGCATGACAACAGATTTGCAGACAAAAGCAAGACCTCTGTGTTGAACAGAGAGTGAAATGCATGGAAAACTGTCTGAAGGGCCATTCCAAAAGGTGGTGATCATCAGCAGGAAGTCTAGTTGGAGTCCAGCAGGTAACAGTGTGTCTCAAGGGTGAGTACTGGACCCAATCCTGTTCAGCATCTTTATTAATGGTCTGGATGACGGGGCAAGAGTGTATCCCCAGGAAGTCTGCTGATGATACAAGACTAGGAGGAATGGCTGATACACCCAAGGGTCGTGCTGCCATCCAGAGGGACCTTGCTGGAGAAATGGGCTGACAGGAGCCTCGTGAAGTTCAGCAAGAGTGAAAAGTCCTGCACCTGAGGAACTGCCCCAGGCACCACCAGTAGACTGTGGTGGTTGATCACTGGTACAGGTTGCCCAGAGAGGCTGCAGAGTCTCCATCCTTGGAGATATTCAAAAGTTGACTGGACATGGTCCTGGGCAAAGAGCTCTAGGCGGCCCTGCTTGAGCCATGCAGACCAGCGGACCTTCAGTCCCTGTCAGCCTCAACCAATCTGTAACTCTGCCATTCTGAGGAGGTTTCAAAAGGGAGGTTGAACAAATATATGTTCAGACTCTTTCAGGAGGGTGGACTAACCTTGTGAAGGCTCCCCCAGTCCTGCCTGGATTCTGGCTAGGGTTGAGAGGAGTATCTTCACACCAGGTCTACACCAGCCAGCAATGTCTCCGACTGCCCCCGGACCAGATCTAGCAGCTGCATTTGCTCAGCAACACTGTGCTGTTAATAGGAATCTTCCAGAACAGATGGTGCTAGAAGATTTTTGCTTAAGAATGGGAGAAATCTTGACTGCTTTGTTAATATTTAAACTGAAAGCTGTGTGGGGAAAAAACCCAACATTTCACACTTTTTCTGATTTTGGGTTTTCTTCTGCAACTCCATCTCCAGTCAGAAGATCGTAATCTTGCTGCACAGCTACAGAAGAAGAGGGTCACCTGTGGGCATGGCTGTCACCTCTTTGGTGCTACAGGTTTGAGTTAGAGAGACAAATTCTAAAGCAGGAATCTCAAAAAAAAGACATCAAGAAGCAATCCTATGACCTTGAACTGCTTAGAAATCGGGGAATGCCTTTTGATGGCATCCTCTTGCCACAGGTGAGGCAACCTTGTGCATTAGCCTTTAAGCTCAGTTTTCTTTCACAGCTTGGCAGATGGATTTCATGATTTGGAAAGGTCTGAATAAGCTGTAGAGAATGGATGTGCCTCAGATCTCTGCCTTAAACCCTTCTCGTGTCAAACAAAATGCAGGAGATGGATGCAGCGTGAAGTATGGGAGTGGTTGTCATTCTGCTACATCACTTCATCAGTCATCTCCTCTCCTCTCCCCACCAGCCTGACTTGGGAAAGATGGGATCCTTTCTACCTGTCTCAGTGAACAGAGCCAGGGGAACTCACACACATACTTCAAAGAGCAGAAGTAACCTAACCTGGCAGGAAGCAGGCAGGCTGTCACACCTCCAAGGGGAAAACTGATACAGCCTCTTGCTTCTGTTTCAAAATCAATTTCAAGCTGGTTCCACGAAAGAAATGGCATAAAGCGCATTAGATCTGGCAAGAGAGGCTGCTGTTCCCAGGATGATGTATGGGAGATGAGTACAATTACCTGCATGCCTAGAGCTGGTACACAGCCTTTTAGGTTCAGCAGACTCTGGCTGTCCTTCCTCATCAGCAGGAAGATCCAAACAAAGTCTGCAGAGCCTCTTGGGCTTGTCTCTGCTCCTGCTATCTTGGAGAACAGAACAAGGAGCAGCAGTGGCAGCTACTCAGAAAGGACCATCTGTAAAGCTGTACCAAAGATGATCTGCTGCACAGCGATGCAGGGGAACCTCTTGTGCACCAGCAACACGGTGCCACAGCTGCTCTGCCACTCTTCCCTATACCTGACCGCCTTCCTCTCCCAAACTCACCATCCCCTTCCCTTCTGCACCTAATGAGAGAAGCAAAGCAGAAAACACAAGACTAACTCCTACACACACCCTTTTGCAGGTGCCACCTTCTTTCTTTGAAGGCTCACCTGGAGCTGGCGTGGAGAGTGGGACCATCATGAGCTTTTGGGGAAAGAGATGGTGAGGTCTTGGTACCATCCACTGAGCTCAGTGGGCCACCCCAAAGAATGGGGACACTTGCTCAGGACTTGTGTGATGCTCCCACAGTTAGATGTGCAGCAGGTAGAACACGATAAGACAGCTGGGACCTTTGGCCCCTGGATTTAATTTCTGTGGAATAAGGAGACATAGGCAAGCAATGGTTGCTGCATTCCCCCATGAGCAGCAAGGGCCTTGCACTGGTTTCTTCTCTCTGTTTTTGTTTGGAGGCCAAATGCAATAGGAAATGCCAGAAGGTGGAAGTTGTCTCCAACTGGTGGCCCTGTTTTTTCTCAGGCTGATAAAAGCTTGGCGATCTATAGCTTGTTTAGGAGAGATGGGGCCGATGGCGTCTCATGTTATTTGGTGAAATTAATGAAGGCTAATCTTTTTTTTTTTCCTCTTGAAAATTGAAATGCCTTGGGAAAACTGTATCCTCTGTCTCATGGCTACAGGCAGCTTTCCTGAATAAGCTATTGTCAGGCCTGAGAGATGTGAGTCACAGCATCTTTAATCTCTGGGCGGGAGCCTTCTCCATGGCTTTCATGCTTTGGAATAAATCTTCAGAGATGTTCCCAAATTAAGCACGATTCCTTTCTAATCTCCTTGCACTTCTTCCTCTCCCCATTTTATCAGCCAGGCTCAAACACATCTCGCATGGCCTACTTCGAAGCAAACTGATTAATGCGATCGCTTCAGGTTTTAGGAGGGATCAGTGCTTACAGCACGGGAAAGGGCTCCTACTGTTGCCGGCAGCCCCAGCTCCACAGTGGCTTGAGTGGCTTAGAGGGATCTGCCTGTGAGCAGAGCTGACAGCAGAGGGTGGAATCACAGACTCACATGGACACCTTCCCAAGTCCGGCAGGACTCAGCATCCAGGCAATTCCCTGAGCCCTCAAGGATCAGGAGCAGCATCATGCTGTATAATGTGCCTGGTGCCTCCTGGGCTTGGGGGAGAAGGAGGGAGGATCTGCTGGTCTGCAGAAGGGATGTGCTGTGCTGCCCAGTGGCACCGCTTCCCTTTGCCAGCAGCTGGGTACCACAACCTCCGCCTGCTCCTTCAGCCAGAGGCAGCTGAGCAGAGGATCGCAGCTCGTGCTGCTCCGCTGCAGCTGGCACACATCTGGTGTACAACAGAGGGTTCGGGTCTGCATCACTGCCATGTGGGATTCGAGCCTAGCTGTGGGGTGTGAAAAGCTTGAGATGGGAAGCAGTCATCTGAATGTCAGTCAGGGACAGAAAGGGATGTTGGAACAGGGTGGTGAAATGCTGTGGGAAAAACACTAACTGGATCCATACGCGTGTATTGATGTTGCTCACAGAGAGAAAACTGCTCCTCTCGGCTTTTGTGAATCAATTTTTCTGATAAAAGATGCAATCTCTCTCTGCCAACCTGCCTGTGTTCAGCTCATGCAGGTCACCTTCTGTTGTCTGACAGAGGGGCTGCTTGCCTGCGGTGTCCTTGGACAGCCCCCAAAAGCTCACAGCCTACACACATGAAAGCTGTGCAGCGATCCGCTGTGTTTTACAGACAAGGAGCTATAGATGGAAGAAGTATGAAGGAAGGAATCTCCCTCTACAACTGCAGTTTTGAAGCAACAGGATCCTGAATCCAGGGATACATTTGCCTGGGGCTGGGAGACTCAGAAGTGTAAGTGCCCTTTGATTTGCCACCAGGCTTCAGAGTGGGACAGGCTACAGTTTCTGAAGATGAATGATATAATAACTAAAATGCTGAAGTAAAAAACCAGTACACTTTGTTGGGTAACACCAAAATGGGACATTTCCCATGGAAAGCTGAACCTCATGGCGCTCCAGAGAACTCATAGAACAGAGTAAATATTGACGGTGGAGGGGATAGGAGAAGCACAACTAAACAAAAAAAAGTCTTGACAGATGTGGGCCTCCTGAACCTGCTTGTTTCCTGCAGAGCCTCTGCCTCGAGCAGAGCAGGGTGATGAGGAGCCCTAGAGCTCCTGCCTTTGCAGTCTGGCCCAAAGGTCTACAGTCTTGTGCATTTTTTTCCTTGACTGACAAGAGTGAAGGACCCTCGTGCTTTAGTGAGTGTATAATGGCTGCCTTGATGTCATTTATTGAAGTTATGGAATAGCTGTGCTTTCTAATTACTTCTTCCCACCTGCCTGAAAAGCACCTTTTGCTTTCAGATTAACTTCTTGCTGTCTCTTTGAACTTGTGCCTCTGTACTCCAAGCACCCTGGGTTTTGTGAGATCAAGGCAGGCTTGGTTAAGGTAAAAGGCAAGTAGTGATCAAGGTGGTTTTTATTTCCTTTCCTGCACAGAGACGTGCCAGGTTTGCTGATTAGACTGTGTGTGGCACAATCAGAGCCCTCGTGCCTTCAAAGAGACCTTCCAAGAAGAACGAGTTAGTAAGCGGCCTTCGAAGGGGAAAAGCCTTCAGAGGGGCATCAGCAGTGTCCAGCATGAGCATCCATATGCACTGCACATGTATCCTGGATGTGTGCAGTGGCTTCTTTCCTCTGGCAAGCAGAGAGATTTGGGGGCTGTGTGATAGGTGCCTCCTATGTGAGTGACGTTTTGCAATTCCAGCTGCAAGGGTTGATTTACTGCAGACAGTTAAATGTCCTGGATAGAAATGCCAAAGTGCAGACCCAAACCACTATATAGTGGGGCAGGGGTTTGACTGAGTTTAAATTGGCAACAATCACATTGTTCTTACCAAATATGGATTCAGCGGAGCTTTTAAAATGCCATTTCACTGCAGTTTAGTTGTAACATAAAGGAAAGTCCTAAGGTTTTCCTGAATACACACAGGACATTTAGGCAGGAATGTTAATCTGGAATTTGCAGCATCCTTATTGTCTGGAGCAATGGGGCAGGAGTTGTCCTCGGGCTTTGTGCAGCAATAAACACACCAGGCAAATTGAAAAAACGACATCCTCTCTTCTAAGGTTTGTATCCTGCTCATTTATTTCAAGCAGAGCATTAAGCTGCTGGTGGTCTCCTCAGAGATGGTGGTTTCTCATGGAAAACTAGAAATTAAGTCAGGAGGGAGGTCTAGGGGTCACTTTCACCCAATGCATAAACCCAGCTGAAGGGTGTACTGCCTGCTCTTAAAAACTGCAGAGGTGGAAGGCCATCCCTGTCCAGACAAGGTTCTCCTTAATTTCTGACCCATACATATCCTCTTGAGCTGCAACTGGAGCCAACCACTTTCTTTCCTGCTTCTCATCACAGAGAAGATGCCCCACTTTGCAAGAACTTCCTATAAATTTGCAGATTGATCTCATATTCCCCTTTCCTGAGACTAAAACCATCACAGCCTTTTCAGTTTCCCTTTGCACTTCCTATTTTCAAGGGCTTTGATAATGCTGGTCACTCTCCTCACCTCCTAACACACCGAGGCTGGGTACCCAAAACTGGCACAGAATTGCAGTGTTGAGGGAAAGGATGCTGTTTGGCATCTGATGGTTTATGCCTGATGATACAGCCCAGGATGCGGCAGAGCTCTTTAACAGCTGCACATGTGGTGGCTCCAGCAGCTGAGGACTAAAGGAGCCCTGAGCACAGCCTCCATCCGTGCTAGAAATTATTGCTTCTTGCACACAGGCATTGCTCAGAGCAAACTGCAAAGCGCTGCTGTAAAGCAGGACAAGTTACTTGGGAGACACGTGGGCTGAACTGAGCACAGCTCGTTTCCCATGGAGTTATTCCTGAAGGCTGAGTTCTGCTTGGAGTCCATGGTGTCCTGTAAATGAGATGTTTCATGCTCCAGTGTGGCTGTTGAGAGGCATTTTGCACTAGCAGAGTTTCTCTCTCCTCTCCCCAGCTGCCTGTTTACTCCAGACCTGTCAGAACTGCATGTCTGGTTCCCCTGTGAAAAAATTGGTGCAAGAAGCCAAAGGATTTAAAAGTTATTAGGGAAAAAAAAAAATTAAAAAAAAGAAAGAAAGAAAAAAGTAACAGCAGCATAATTCAGCTTCCTTCAAAAATAAAGCTTAAAAAAGATGAAAGGTATTTGCCTTCACTCTCTGTAGGCTCTAACTCGGCAGCCAGCTGGAGAGAATTTGGGAAAGCAATTCCAGGAGCCCAGAGCTCTTACTGTCAGTAAAACCTGCTGCTGGGACAGCGGAGCCGGCTCACTGCAATCCGCTTTCCTCTGCTTCCTGGCAGTTTCAGCTTTTTTATAGCGTTTTCTTTGAGCTGAAAGTCCCCCAGTAGCTTGATCCACTTGCTGTTCAAGATGGCAAGTGATTGCCCACAAATGGCAAGGCAATTCCTTGCCTGACAGTCCAGGCTGTGGCATCGAGGTTCTTCTTTCTTGTTTTTTTTTTGCTGTAGACTCATAAACATTCTTGTACAGGAGGAGAAAACAAGGATGACAAACAAGGCGTGACAGCTTCAGAGTACGTCTTGAAGTCTGTATTGTGCTGGGGCTCAGTGTGTCCAGCATGGCTGCTTTGGACGAGGCTGGTTGGGAGAACACCCACACTCAATTATTCATCTCCCTCCTGTGCACGGAGCCTGAAGGTTTCAAAAAGTTCTGTCTCACATCTCTTCCTTTCAGAGGCTAATTCCCCCATGACTGCAGATGCCACTGCACATCCCAGATCTCCTTCCATGACAATCACAGGGCAGTGAGAGGCATTAGGACATTCTTCATCAGGACACTGAACCAGAAGGCTGGAAACTTGAGTTCGTGTGAGTGGGACAAGGGGTTGGGGTGCCCATCCTCAGAGATCTTCAAAACTCGACCACAAAATACCCAGAGCAAACTGATTTAATCTTTGAAGCTGGTCCTTGGAAACTGTAAGATGAAGTTGGACCAGAGACTGCCAGATGTCCCTCCTTACCTAAATGAGTCTGTGATTGCAGGCATGGTTTTGGGTAAAACTCATCCTTCTGGTACTGAGGTCTCTCTCTCTGGTGGAAGGGAAAGTCACCTTCCTGATTCTGCATTACCCATCCAGCTGAAATCATAAAGCAGAAAGTCAAAAATAAAATACCCAATCCCTTTTTTCAAGGCTGGAAAGATTGTTGTGCTTGTCAGACATTTCATTTTTTATGACATTTTCACTGATTTTTTTTTCCTGAAAATGTTGCTGCTTTTTAGCTTGACTGAAAACCCTGCTTTCAGAGAGAACTTCTCAATAGCCATCTTGATAATGCTTTCTGTTGTTTTTTTAAAAACCCCAAATGATTAAAAGCCCTCATTACAAATGCTGAAAAATCCCTCACAGTCTGCCTGTTTTGAACCCAGCAAAATGAGAACAACAGATAGTTCTGTATTTTTCACGAAATAGTTCTTCCCCTTTATTTTTTTAAGTCTTCCTATTCAGGCTGTGAGCTTTTCAGGGCAAAAATTGGCTCTTTAACAATGTCATTTTCCAGCTTCCACTTCACCAAGGTTTTCAATTTGGATAGAAGCTCTAAGTCAGATAATCATTCAAGACCACAATGTCTGTGGTTCAAAGCAGTGCTGACCATTTGAGCTCACAACTCTAAACTAAGACCTTCAGTTTATCGAAGCCCTAAGTTTGATGTTGTTTTTTTTTTTTTTTCCCGAGTAGCTTTGTTCACTGGTGCCCTGTTTGTTTTGCAAGCTATTATAAAAAAGCAATTGTTTTTTTTCAGGAAGATGCTGTCAGTTCTTTGCTTTTCAGGAATTGCAGCTATCAGAAATGATTGTCTTAGAGCCTAAGAGATCTGTCATGTCTGCCCCTTCCCTTAACACTTACAAACATGTATCATGTTGATGAATTTAGATGGTCATTTAAAGACAAATTGTTTGTCCTACTTTTTGCTTCTTATTGATTGTCATATAATTAACTGATTCATTTCGTTAATATAATCCAGAGTGCCTTTAACCCACTTAATCAGCAGAGCCTGCTCGGAAGACTTGGGTTTAATTAGACTGCTCTAATTGCCCCAATGAAATGATGTTTCCTCTGTCCTGAGCCATTACTTATAGAAGCCAGTTTTTTTTTATTTTTATACTGAGATTTAATCAGGGGCAGAGAGAATAATATTTTGCCTCCTGCCAGAGGAAGGACTTCTCTAAGCAAAGACAAAGGGGTTAGGGAGAGCAGTCCCACATGGTTAGAGGTGACACATCCCTTATTACCTGGTGAGGACCAGCAGGATCAGGGGCTGTCCATGCTCCATAAGGCTGAGATCTGCCCTTGGATTTGCTCTGCAGCTCTCTGAGTGCTCTGTAAGTGTCTGAGCTTGGCAAGGAAAATTGTAACTGATTGTAAATTTCTTGCAAAAATGGACCTTCAGCAGGGCTAAACCAATTTGCAAAATCAGGCTGAATTTGGGAAGTCATTTCAGGCTCTCATCTTCCCCATAAGAAATGAGGGATGTGTTTTTGGAAGTGCCAATATAGCTCGACTCTGATGTTTCCTAAATCCAGGCTTTTTCATATTTGCAGGTTGTGTCGTTGGCTTGCATGTGCTTATAAAGGTGAGCGAGATAAGACCAGCTAATTAGCTTGTAAACAAAATAGAACATTTTGCTTTGCATCAAATGAAATATTTTGGGTTGCTGAGTCAGACTTATGCATGTTTAAAAACATTTTGGCAAAAAAATTAAATTAGATGCAAAGGTGGTGCAGGGGAAAATACCCTGTGGGGATTGCCTTCCTCCTGAATGAAGGGCTGGCTCCTGAAAGCAGTCCTGGCAAGCGGGAAAAAGCCTGAAGCACTCAAGCTGCTGATGGCTTTTCTCAGAGTGGGGGGATATCACTTGGTGAGTGAGCCTCTGTTTACAGGTACTTTTCAGCCAGTGCCACGAGCCTGAAGAGGAATCAGCTGATTAATGTGAAATTAGTGACAGAGACCGTGATTAATGCTGGATGCAGCAACAATGCAGAAGGAGAAAGCCCAGGGCTTTGTCTCTGGAGGAAGTTGTTGCACTACCTGGAGGCCACCCCTCTTCCTGCTGATCCCACATTCTCCTCCTGTCCGTGCCACTGGTCCCTTCTCCATCTCAGGACTCTCAAGTCATGGCCTGTGGCTCAGCATGGTGGGGACGTCTCTGTCCTTGAGGCTGATTTCCAGCTCAGGGACAAGGAGGTGTTGGGAGAGGGATGCAGCAAACCCATGAGGAAGAAAGTGAGTTTGCAGCATTTCTGGGGCTCAGAGTTCATTGGAGCAGCGGAGATTTTTCCCTGCTCCTTTTGCCTTTGCTGCTTTTAGGAAATGAGATTTTGCATGTCTCTTTTCTTTCTTTCCTTTTTTTTTTTTTTTTTTTAATAAACACGATTAGCAAAGATTTATGTTTTTCTCTTCTAACAGTAATAAGGATTAGGTACCACTAGAGCCAAAGGAACAGCAGTCAAATGGACCAAAAGAAACAGTGAAATCTGGTATGTAATGTTTGAAGGTGTCAGGAAAATTAATCTACCAACACCAGAGGTTTATGTCCAAAAAGGAGACAGAGGAGTCCCGTTACTTTATTCGAATAAAGGGAGAGGCCATGGGGCATTCCCCTGGGGTCTCCCAAATTTTTGGAGGACGCAGCCTCCTTTTTATCCTAATTTCCCCGACCGTATTTTCCCTCTCTCTTTCCCCATTGGCTGAGGTACTTGAGAGGTACAGACTTCCCAGAACGCCTAATTTTTAAGATTCCCTTTTCATGTATACCCCCCCTTGCCTTTTTTTTTAATTCCTATGGCATTTATGGTTCTCCTCATTGTTTCTTTCATCTTTTGATATTCAATTTCATTTAGTAGCAGGCCTACAGTTTACTGATAAAGACAAATCTCTCATTCCATTCATCAATCAGTGGAATCCTTTCCCATTGCTTCTTTTATCTCTTCGTGCTAGTTTTTATCTATCAGCAGGCCCACCGTTTATTTGTAAAGACAAGTGCCTCATTCCTTTCAAAGGTGAAGGGCCCCCAGAGTGATTCAGACAGGGTCGCTCAGCTGTGCCACCCCACCGAGGGGCACAGAGCTGTGCCCTGGGTGTGCCCCGGCTGCAGTGGGTGATGGACGGGGTGATGGAGGGGATGAGGGTCAGCCCTCCCAGCCCTTCCCCGCCAGGCACAGCTGTAAGAGCTGGAGGCTGTGCCAGCTCAGCATCCAGACGGCCGGGGGTGGGATGAGGATCAGCCGCCTGACTCACATCGCTCTGGGCTCGTGACTGTGTTCTTTTGGGTGATAATCATGCAAATGTGCCAAGAGCAGCAGCAGTGCTGGGATCCTTGCTGCCGAGCTCCTGTCTCCTTCCAGCTGCGTGTGGAATGGCACCTGGCCTCCAGAAAGGAGAAGGATTTTTCTCCCTGGAGTTAGTAGTTTCAAAGCACTCAATGTTTCCCCTCTCAGTAAGGGGCTGTGTTGGAAGGGCAGATGTCTCTGGTGGTGATGAGATGGGCTCACAGCTCCAGCTGGCAGTAACTCGGTACCATCATAGTCAGCTTCCCTCTCGTGGTTTGCAAAGGAATTAACTGGAAGGATATTTAATTACTTTCTCAGGTGAATATGGTCAAACTGTACTGGTGCATCCTGCAGTCTTGGTCCCTTCAGAGCTTCACCTGAGAAGATCCGGGTGGCACTGCTGAGTTTTCTTCAAGCTGTAGTTCTGCCCTTCTGGTCATAATTACAGATTTTCACCTCTCCTTTCCATTGCAGAATGGCTGGAGCTGTTAGACAAGGTCTGAGGTGTCCTTCCAATACCAGGTATTTTCTTACATTATCTCTCCCTCGTGCTGTTTTCTGCCTCCTACAAAGGTCACAAGTTCTCGTGCGTAGGACCCGTCCTTATTCCTGCCTGTGAAGAGCTGCGTAAGAGGCGCCAGTTCTTCCAAAACATTCCTTAAAAGTTTCCGTGGGGAAGTGAGGAAGGCCTGCGTTCCACAGAAAAGGAAGGAGCCTCAAAAAGAAAAGAAGAAAAGGGGGAGGGTGTGAAAGAAGGGAGATCCCACAGCTCAGGGAGGCCAGTGGAGAGCCACAGCATGCACGGGGTCTGAGTGCAACTGAGGTCCCAGGGAAATGTGGTGGTGGTTGACACCCAGGGAGTGCCACGAGCTCATACCGTGGTGGTGACTGGAAGACAGGCTCTGTTTGATGTGGACAAACAATATAAACAATAAATATTTTTGGACTGCTTTTTTGTCTAATTCTAGAATCCCTGAGGAAGGTGTTTGGCATCCTCCCATCTCCTTGCTTGTTGAGGAGAGACTCAGTATCCTGCAGAGACAGCAAGGGAAATGACAGGATTATTCCCCATGGTGATTATCCTGTGATCTCTCAGGGCTGTATAAATGGGAGCTGATTACAGTAGAAAAGGAGTAAATTGTGTAATTGGAGAGGGGGAAAAGGGGAGGACTTAACTTCTGCCTGAAGGTGCTGCTTTGGGGAGAGGAGTGGAAAAGAGAACACCGAGCAGTGTCTGTGCTGGGACCCACAGCCCTGGAAAGGGCTGACCTGGTCCCTGGCTGCTCCTGTTGCTTTGGGCAAGCCTTTGATCTTCCCTTCTGGAGAAAGAACAAAATATTTCTTTCTGCTGGAACTCTTGGCCAGTTTCTTTGTGAAGAAAGTCCCTCGTGCATGTCCACCTTGCCCCAGGCCGGCAGTGTGGCTGCCTTATGAGGGGACTGGCTGCACTCAGACACTGGCATCACCCCAAATGTCCCTCTGGGACTTGTCATGAATGGTAAGAAGAGAAAAGTCATTGCAGGATGGAACCCACAGCAGTTCTGTGTTGGGTGTAAGATGACTAAGATTCTTCCTGCTGTTCTACATGGAGCAGGAATTTTGCCTCCCCTTTCCTTTATTATTGACCCAGCCTGGCCTGGGTCATAAAGTGTGTCTGTTCCCATTGCAGAGAAAAAAAGCACACAGCAGAACTGCTCTCAGAGCCACGGAGAGGGAGGCTGTTATTGTGAATATTATTCATGCCAGGAAAAATAGCCAATTACCTTCCTATAGAACCACTCTCTGCCCAGTGAGCCAGTAATTGCAACATCTAACATTCATCACGGAGCTCTGAAAGCGCTTCGGGAATGAAATGCTGGCAAATGGATGGACTTGAAAAAGACAGGGGAAAAAAGTAAAGTTAAGGCACTAGATATTCAGGGGGTGTAAAATACCTGCAGGGAATCTATGCCCACTTACGCCTCAAGTCCTACAGATGCAAGAATTTGGCTTTGTCTCATATCCACTCTATTTTATGTTTTAAAGGTACGTAACTGTATTAATGTAGATGTTTAATAAACTGGATAGTAAAACAGGATGTAACTGAGGCGGGGATACTGCCAAAGGGGCTTTCTTGATGTTTAAGAAGGTCAGCTGTGCAACTGTGACACAAGTAAGTTCTTGCATTTATTTCCCAGGTTTACCGGTGAACCAACCAAGGAAGAGGAAATCCATCCTCCCCGTTCTCCTTTTCTTCCTTGGAGGAGGAAGAAAAGACAAAGTCCTTTCAAGAGCTGCAGGGCAACGAATATGTTTGCTCTGCTGGATGGCACTGAAGGCCATGTTTCACTCCCTGCCTGTCCCCAGGGTGCTCCATGGACAGTGTCTGGAGATCTGGCAGGTTTCTCAAGACCTATTCATGCTGTCAGCTGCTGAGGCTTCCAGGAACCCACAGGCTCTGGGGGATGTGCTCCAAAGCTTGTGAGCAGCACCTCTTCCTCACAAGCTGTGTGGGAATCTCATCCTGAGGAGGATGCCTTTCCTATCCGACAATGGAAGGGTTAACTGCATGTGTCAGAGGGCTTGGCTCATTTCACTGAGTTGTTTGGGGTTTTCCTTGTGTAGCCAGAAGGATAATTTAGCTGTGTGTCTTCAAAATGCTGTGGTTTTGCACCCTGTAAAACGTCTGTCCTTTAAATTGCTTGGTGAGCACCAGCCATCATTTATCATGTCAGCTGTGATCCATGGAACAGCAACAGCCTCGCTCTTTCCTGAGGACTAGCCTGCCCTTCTCCTTGAGGGAAAACAAATCTATGCCGAAATTGCTGCTGCCCCGAGTTTGCTTTTTTGCCCTGAACCCTCACAAATACCCTTTAGGGTGCTCCAAAGGGATTTTCTCTTTGTTCCATGAGTGCAGAAAACGATGCTGGCCTGTAATCAGAGATTTTGGGTCAGCCATAGTGTCATATACAATATAGGTAATGTCGAACCTGTCAGAACAGGTAAGCTGGCAAAATAACCTAAGATTGTGCCAAATTGAGGCAAAATTGTGAAGAGGTAGCTTCTCCCTCTGCAGTGCTCTTTCCTGGGTGCCAAGGGTCACCCGCCTGCTCATCACAACACGCGGGGCTGTAATTCTGCTGCCAGGATTCACTGCAGCCGTGCCCACGCTCTCGTCTTCACGCCTTTGTGTGGAGATGGCTCCCTTCGCCTCCCTGCCAGCGCCCGAGCTGCTGAAGAGCCGACAGAAACGGTTCCATTGCTTATTCCCTTGCACAGATTTCCCTACTGCAGTCTGACATCCTGACTCCTCTGTGGCGCAAGTTCAGTAGGCCAGGACTACCCCTGCTTGAAGGGAACAGACCCGCCAGGATCTTTCCTTGGAAACAGAAAAACCCCTTCTTCTTTTTTTTCCCCCCTTAGTCTCCCTCTGAACAGCTCTGCTTGGCAAGGAAATTCATGATAAATCTCAAGTCCTCTTATTGCTGTACATATATATATATAAAAAAAAGCAGTGGATTGTCCTCCGCGGAGCTCCGAGCGGGTCGATGCAGCTCGATGCTGCTCGGCGCTCGCTTGGGCACGCCTGTGGCCGCGGGGCGGAGCCGGCCCGGCGGTTTTCCCGCCAGCGGCGCGCGCGCGCCGTTAGCCCGTCCGCGCGCTCCCGTGAGGCGATGGTGGGTGTGGGGAGGGCACCGGCTTGGACCGTGTCCGTGTCCGTGTCCGTGTCCGTGTCCGTGTCCGTGTCCGTGTCCGTAACCTCCCGGCCGCTCACTCTGTGCGTCTGTGTGTTGTGCCTCTATTCCAGAGGAGGAGCCTGGCCCCCAGCCAGCTGGCCAAGAGGAAGGCGGGCGATGAAGATGAGGAAGAGGACGAGGAGGACTGGCACCCTCCGACGGTGAGCGAGGGTCCCCGGGACGTGGCCCCGCGTGTGCGCGTTCCCGGCCCCGTGTGACCCCCGCAGCCACGGGCAGGGGGATGCCGGGCGGGGCGGCGCTGCATCCAAGTCACTCCCTGGTGCCTGAGCTTCCCCATCCTCTGGGCATCACGCCCCCGGTTTATGCTGCCGTAAAACTTTGTGTCTTGGCATGTGGTTGGTGGAAGAACTTCGTTGTGTGCAGATGGTGCTTCGTGGGTATGGGAAAAACCTATCCCTGTGGGAGCTTCCCAGTGCTGTGTGAAAGGAAGGGTGAAACTGGGTGACTAGGAATAGGTCAGTGTTTAAGACAGAATGTTACAGCTTTTTGTAACAGGACACGGAAGGATCAGTTTCACCGATTATCTGTAAGAGATAGTACAGACCTCATTTAGCCCTTCATAATGACAGTAGTCCCTGCCCTGATCCTAATTTACAGTTATGTTCTATGTCATACGGGTCAAAGAGTCTCACCTAATGTTTTCTGTGTCAAATCCATTTTTCTGTGCCAGCAGGTGGTTGAAACCATGCCCCATGCTGAAGAGGACTGTGTTAAATCAGGAAACAGATCGATGACTTACTTATTTTCATGCTTTTCTAGGTGTTTGAAATGTAGGGTTCAGTGCGAGGCCTTTCCCCTGCATAACACCAGGTGCCATGGAGCCTCTGGGGACTTTGATGCAGTTTGTTCCATGCTATTGACCCTTCCTTTTCTTCATTCTGCTTTCTTTGAGTGACGGGACAGGACAAATTTTAGCTTGGCCAAGGCTGCCCTTTTACAGGTTAGAAAGTGGTAGTTATTTTCTTAACCAGGAGACTGTTTTAAGCTTTAGGGCGCAGTTGCTGTGTGAGCCCTGCGGCAGTGGGGGTGAGTGGTGGCTGTGTGTGCTCAGAGCCGCTCGGCTGCCTGGGCGATGGTCTGTGTGCTTTGGTGCTTACTGAGTGTGACTGCAGAGCATCTTCTGCTCTCCCCAGCTGCCCCTGGGTTGTAAGTTAGGGTTCTGTTTTCCAGAGCCGGAAGAGGCAGAAGGCAGCCGGCGAGACGGAGAGTGGAGAATGCTACAGGTCGCCTTTCCGCAAACCCCTGGCTCAGCTGACCAACAGACCCCACTGCCTGGACAGCAGTCAGCACGTGAGTGGGGGTAGCTGCTGGCACACACACAGCTCACTCAGCAAGGAGGTCCAAGTGCTTCCATGGCCCCATTTAAACAGAGCTGCTACGGAAGTGCCACACGGACACAGAGTCTTTTGGAGAGGCTTTTTGCCAGCTCCATCCCTTTAATGTTGAAGGAGCTGTGGTGAGAGAACTTCCTGTAGTGGAAATCCTGAATGAGGGAGTTCTGTGGGGCCCAGGTGGCAGTGCCCAGAGATGTGAGCTGCTTTCCACCCAGGTGGGTCAAATGCTGTTTGCTTGCCTGGTTCTCTCTGGGCTTCCACTGCTGGAGCCCAGATGCTGGACTAGCCTGGGTGCTTGCTGATCCAGCATGGATGTTCCTGCAGTGGTAACCCAGCTCCTTTACAGGAAATGAGTTGCCTGACTGAATTACCAGGGCAGGGGGAAGCGATGGCTTTTAAAGCAGTGAATAAAGCCAGTGGATTTAGGAAGATGGGAGCTATGAAAAATCAATTTAATGTATTAGAAAACCCAAAGGAAAATAGTTTTGAAAAGCAGAACTGGTGGAGGAAATTGTGCTGCATTGTTACTTTCTTCCTTTTGGATAGTCTTGAAAGTAGTTGGAGTTGAAGCTTGAGTAGATTAAATAGAGGGACACTCTGAGTACTTGGCAAAACTGAGTTCTCAAAAAATGTCCTGGACTTGCTTTCTTGAGCAATCTCTGATTTCAGACTTCTGAAATGTGTTTTCTTTCTGAATTCCTAGGAGGCTTTTATCCGCAGCATTTTGTCCAAACCCTTCAAAGTCCCCATTCGAAATTATAAAGGTAAGATGAGGAGGTTTAAGGATTGTCTGTGTTGGCTGACTCGGGTAAAACAGATGATGCTTAGGCCTGTCAAATATATCTGGGGGGATTATTGTTATTTTTTGCACTGATGCATATGTTCCAGAAATCCTGACTTAATTCTGAAAGAAAAATACTGGCATATTAGCAAAGTCTTCATATTTCTTTCTAGTGTTTAGTTTGGATAATCCTACATTTCAGAATTGGATTTTGTAGTCTTACTGCTATGTATTTGATGTAGTGCCAGGAGATTTTACACCGTATCACAAATACAAAAGCAAAATGAATTCCAAGCCACGAAGGTTTATCATTTAAATAATGATGCTAACAGACAGAAGGCTGAGGTGAAAAAAGATTGTATGTGCCAGTTTTATTTCTACTTGGCTTGGTGTGTTGAGCCTCAAGGTGATCTTCAAAACAAGATCATTTTGAAGTTCAAAGCCTCAGCTGGTTTGAATCAGTGAAACATAAGATCTCAGAAACAAATGGGCCTGTTCATGTCCCCTGCTTCCCCTTCACCCTCCAGCTGAAAAACTCGAATGCAGATCAACCAGTTTCACTCAGACTTTAGTTATAAAAATGTCTGTAAGCAGCCACTGAATATGGAATGACAAGCCCCGAAAGAGTTTGGCAAAGCTTGCTTCTGGAGAAGCGGATTTGTCAGGAGGCTCAAACAACTGTAACTGGGAAAGCTGCTTTCTGTGGCTGTTACCTTGCTCTCTTAATTGGGGAAAGTGGCTGTTCCTTGTGCTTTCTTGTTGTGTGTGCATTGCTGCCTCAGCTTGTGATACACTTCTGTTTTGCAAGCAGCTTTAGCAAACAGTGGACTAATAGACTGACTGAATGTTTTTCAAGCAAAATCAATCCTGGGAGCACAGTTGCCCAAGTTTTGATGGGAAAAGAGATTTTTATGTATGTTCTTGTGTTGATGTCCTTTTCAAAACTGTGACATCAAAATACAGTACTAGGAAAAGGGGCTCATGCTTGGTTTCTGCTTTTCACAGAAATTGGCTCCAAGGCCAAACATCTACTATTGCTCAGCAGAGACAAAATAATATCCCAGAGCAGGTAGTGAGAATATGATGCTGACTGTGGTGCTGTAGAAGATGTCACTGTTAAAGATCCATTCCTGACCTTGCATCAAAGTTACAACTCTGACTAAGTCTGGTTTAGGTGACCCCAAAAGAGGATTTCACCCAGCATATTCTATGTGCAGGAGTGTATTTATTGAGCTGTTGAGATGTACGTTCTGGAACCCTCCTTGGCTTTCACAAAACTAGAACAACCACCTTGGGCGAGCAGTGCCATTGCTCCATCTTTGCCTCTGTTCCTTCGTTCTGTTTTTTCCTGCCGCAGAGCTTCCCACTGTGTGCTGCCAGAGTGCTGCCAAACAACGGCCCTGCCGAGGTTTGCTGTCTGCACCAGCTGTGCGTGCACCTCCACTCCAGCACCCAATTAATTCACTGTTCCTAGGTGTAATCAGACTCTGCTGCAAGGCTCTGCTTGCTTCCAGGAAGATGTTGTTGTTTGAGTTGTGCCTTTGTTTGCTTTCAGGGCCCCTGGGCTTGCGCTCGCTGGGTGTCAAACGGGCAGGACTGAGGAGTCCTCTCCATGACCCATTTGAGGAAGGAGCTCTGGTTCTGTACGAGCCCCCGGTGCTGAGTGCCCATGACCAACTGAAAATAGACAAGTGAGTCATCACCTGGCGTGAATGCTGCAGCTCTGACTTCTTTCTGGGTATAGGTTTATGTGCTTCTCTGCCAAATGTGTTTGAGCTGGGGTCTGAACATCAAGGGGAGCTTGATTGCAAATATTCTGCCTGGATTGGTTCAGGTATGGTTGCAATCAAAGAAGGAATGTACCTATGCTGGATTGTTTGTGTTCTTTCACTGACTGTTTCATCTCTCATGCATCAAAAATTTAAACCTATTGGAGAGAATGAGCATACACACATGGAGAAGTTGCTTAGAAAATCTTATGGCTTAGTTGTTAGTCAGGAAACATCAGCATCTAAGGACAAGCAAAGAGAGATGGCTGTCAAATGTTAGGCTGCCTACTGGTTTTTATTCTGAGGTAGTTTCTTTTGTGTTATTGTTATAACTTAAAAAGGCTGTCAACTGGATTGTCATGGACAGAGGGGGAGGTTTCTCTCTCCAGAAATTTAGTTATGATATTGTTATAGAAACAAGAAAAATAATACCGAATTTTTAAGTGTGTCTCTGAACCACGTTCTGCCATTTTTTTAACCACAGCCCACGTACATAGTTTCACTGATGTTTCAGACTGTGGGTAGGTCTCTAACTTCATTCTCAAAGCTGAATTAATCCATTTTTCACTTTCTTGTTTGAAGTTGCTTCCCTTGTGCCACAGAGGAGTCCTCAGTAAGCAGTGAGATTTAACAAAACCTAAACATGTGCTGAATTCCTTAATCACACTCTCTTCTTCCTTGACTGCCTCCTGCAGGGACAAGGCACCTGTCCATGTCGTGGTGGATCCTCTCCTCAGCCGTGTTTTACGACCCCATCAGAGAGAAGTAAGTTTTCCATTGGGACCTGAGGGTGTGGCTGGAGGATTTGCTCCATTTCAAAAAGCCACATTTCCTCTGCTGGAGTTGTTCCAGGTCTGCATAGATGTCACAGACTGACAGTGTAACAGACTCTAGTCTGTTGCAAATACCAAGTGAAACATTTGTTTTAAGCATCCTCTGAGAGGCCTGAATGCTGCTGATACTCTCTGTCCCTTTTCAAGCAAAGAGTCAAGGCTGAAAGTCCTGCTTTTACTTACCTTGAAGTCTGGAGACGTAGCTCTGCTGCATGGAATTCAGTGTGGAAGGTGATGGGATATAGTTGCAATAAACTGTATTGCAGCTCAGTTTTGAGCCAGGCAGGACAGACTGTCCACCACTGTTCTCCTGCTCAGCAGAATTGATTGGATCTGCAGTCCCAGAGCCAGGAAACACTGAGGCTCCAGTTTCTGGTACCATGGTTCCCAAAAAGTGTAGAGTAGGTTCCTGCTTCAGTGTGCTTTGTTTGGAGGCTGCCCTTGGTAGGTGTGAGCTGTCCCTGACCAATGCAGGCTTGAAATTTGACAGTGGAGACGGCCAAAAACCATTTTATGTTGTAAATACGTGCAACATCCTAATATGGCAGCAGTGGGTACAACTCTCCAAATACCTGATGTAGGCTTCTGAACAGCTCGAAGTTCATCCCAGATGCAATATATTATCATTTAAGCCTGCAGGGAGCACAGATGGAAGCTGTGATTGCTGATCTTGCAGGCTAAGCAGGTCAAGCTGGATGTGTCCCTGCATGGGAGATCTTCAGATGGCTATGAGAGCATTGTAGGCTGCTCATAGCTTGTAGTTTTATCTCAGATCTGATAATGAACCTGTGACCCAGTGTAATGCTCATCTCTGGCTATGTAGCTAGAGGCACTCTGGGTTTGGGTAAGATACTGCCTGCTGGTGCTTTTGTCAAATAATCAAAGTTATTTTGGTGTCCTAGGCACACTGTTTTTCGGCAGGTAAATATCGATGATAAAGCAGTTTCTGCTCTAGACTGGCTAATAAGTGTCTGCCTGCTAAGATTCCTGTGCTGCTTTATTCAGGTGATGCTCCTAAATGGTTATACAGCTCTGCTCCAACTTTGTTGTGACTTCTGCCCAGATGCTGGTTCTGCAGCCAAATGCAGTCTTGTAGTCAGTAATGCACTTCATAGTTGTTCAACTGGCTTAAATTCCATTAGCCTTTTAGTAAAGGCCTAAGAAAGAAAAGGCTTTGAAGGTGCAAGTCAAGGTGCTCCATCTTAAAGTCCTGAATAGCAGAGTAGAGAGGAGTGAATCCTTGCAGGTTGTTTAGCTTTGTCCTACACTTCCTGCTCTCTTGGTACAATGCAGGTAGTTTGTACATTCCCAGCACAATGCCCTGGTTTTCTTTGGCTCTCTTACCATCACATGGTACAGGAACATTTGGCAGTTTGTCTCTTTTTTTTTTTTCCCCTCCCCCCTTTTATCTGTCTCCATGATGTGTCAGAGCCTAATGCAGGGCTGAGCTCTTCTCCCACCATGTGATGTGGGTTATAACCTCATCCCTATGTCTTCTCTAAAGCTAAATCTGCTTTGGACCTTGAGCCCCCAGGTGAGTCACTGCTTCTGGGCAGAAATGATGAGGGCTGATGATGGTATTCTGGGAATTAATCGGGCAGCAGAAGCAACTCTACTCACTCTGATTCTTTAAAGATACCTGATTTGCTGTTGTTAAGATGATAAACCTCTTTGAAATGATTGATGCGTGTTAGTTCATCGCCAGGCCCTATCTAATGCAGCCAAGGGTAGAAATTTCTGGGAATTCATATTAGGAAGCTGGTTATAAGTGTACAAGTAAAATGTAGCGAGATTTTGTGCATGTTGTGGGGTACCTGTTGGCACCAGTAATGCTGCTCCTCTCCAGATGTGGCACCATTTTAGCTGTGCCTCGGGCAATTTCCCTCTGTCTCATTAGAACACTGCATGCGTGTCCCCAGGGATGTTTGTGCTACACAGATCTGCTGTTTGTTGCGCTATCAGTCCTGTGCATTGTGGTAATGAAGTTGTCACTCTGCTGATGTACCCATCCTGCTCTGAGAGAACAATTTTTTGGCAGGGGGTGAAATTCCTCTGGGACTGTGTGACGAGCCGGCGGATCCCTGGGAGCCATGGCTGTATCATGGCAGACGAAATGGGGCTGGGCAAAACTCTCCAGTGCATCACACTCATGTGGACGCTTCTCCGGCAAAGCCCGGACTGCAAGCCTGAAATCGAGAAAGCCATGGTGGTGTCTCCCTCCAGCCTGGTGAGAAACTGGTACAATGAAGTAGAGAAATGGCTGGGGGGAAGGATCCAGCCGCTGGCCATTGATGGAGGCTCCAAAGAAGAGATTGACCGTAAACTAGGTACAGAAATGTTTGTAATCCGTGCGTTCGGCTGGTTGAGGTCAAAATCTTGCATTGGAAGAAGGCTGCAGCAGCTCCTGTGAACATCTCTGAGCTGTCACTGGATCTCTGCACACTGATGGCTGTCCCTCCACTAACATGTTTAGATCAGACCCTTGCATGTTTGGTAACAGTTGATCTTTTGGTATAATCTAAACCCAGTCACGTGTTGAAGTTGGGGTAGTCCCAGTGCTCTTATTTTGCTCCAGCCAGAAGGCAGGAAAGGAGGCAGAAGGGACATGGGAATGGGAACAGTTGTGAGGAAAGGAGATTGAGTATATGTGGGTGGAAGGGTTTTCCTAGATTTTTAAGGCAAACATTTTTACTATATGACCCATTTTCTATTAGTTTTCTTCATCTTTTTTTTTTTTTTTTTCTTTTCCCTTTCCCGTCTGCAGTTGGCTTTATGAATCAGCGTGGCCTGCGAGTGCCTTCACCCATCCTGATTATCTCCTATGAGACCTTCCGGCTCCATGCTGAGGTGCTGCAGAAGGGCAGTGTTGGGCTGGTCATATGTGATGAGGTACGTGGGCACCTCTAAGCAGAATCCATTCCTGGTGTTTTCTCAACATCTGGGTGAAACTGGATCTGCTTTCTTAAAAGGAGAGTGGACTGTGAGAAACAAGACTTAGCTGTGGACAACATCCATTCTGATGTTTCAGAGGCTTTAAGTAATAAGCTCAACCATACTGTGTGAGCCTGAACAGGAGAGGTGTCTTCATGAGCCAAGATATGAAGAAAATCCAATTGGTGGTAACTGTGTCCACTTGTAGGTCCCTTATGGGTCTCACTAGGGCCTTCTCCATGTGAAACGTGGAGAAGCAGAGTACCAGAAAGGAGGTCTGTGCCTGACTCTGACTCTGTTGGGACGGTAGTGCCCTGGCTTACTGATTTTCATTCATTGGTGTGTGTCTTTGTTAAAGTGAGAAGCACTTTCTGTTTGGCCTGTCATCACATTCTGCACAGTAATTTTTTTTGACTCTTTTTGGAGCAAGAGGTTGGACTGGAGACTCCTGAGGTCTCTCCCAACCTAAATAATTCTGTGATTCAGCATACTCTTGTGTGTAGTGTTGGCTGCTGTCAGTCATTGTATGTGGCCATCTCGTTCTCTGCTTGTGGGCGAGTTTGAAAGATGCTCCCGTGGCAGGACTTTCTTCCTCTCTCTGTAGTCTCATGCCTGGAGCAGAGGTAGGAGAGCTGGGCAAGGAGTTACCTCATGCTGCTTGTTCAGGAGAAGACAGAGCTGGCTTGACTCCCTGCACACTGCATCAAGCTTTGCCAAGCCTGCGTTGTCAAGCTCTGCTTTCACATGGCCGAAATAGTTTTTTTCATTTGTCATTGCCTATTTGTGGTTATAGGCAGTGAGAGTCAGAGACGCTTTGAAGGACAAAATAAAACAAATGTCCTCTGCCTCCTTGAAACCTCAAGCTGGGGCCTGGCAGGGGTTGAGGTGTCCTCTGCTGCTGGATAGAAGGAATTTATTAAATAGCGGTGCCACCCAGTGGTTTGGCTTTGTATTTATCAGAACAGTGCCGAGAGGGGCTTAAGAAGAGTGAGTGTCCTCAGGAGTGTAACTCCCATAAACCTTTTATCTGCCAGTCCATGACTGCCCACACCTCTCAGTGCCCCTGGGATGGTACCAGCACCTAGGAAGTCTGGGAAACCATGTCCTTGGACTCGTGGCTTCTGTACATTTCCAATAAATACTCACCTCTTCTGCGGTCTGGCACTTGTAAAAAGCATCTTATCACTTGTGCTTTATGCTACCCAGCACTCAGATGCTAATAAAGTTGCTTTTCCTATGCATGAGAAATGTGGCCTGTGTTCAGATTACACCTATAAGAGGTGAAGAACCTCTCTTTACTAGTGTGCAAAGGTCTGGCAATTCTCTATGTAGGTGGTCTGAGTGGCTTGTGATCTTGACCTTGGGTGAAGCAATTTTACTGGTCCAGAGTTCAGTGTGCATGCTTATAGCTGAGAAAATTCCCGTCTTTGAACAGGAAACAGTTCTTAAAGAGTTGTACTGTGTGATGGTTGTTATTTTCATGGTTGACTTTCTTGCCTGGGTGGAGCCTTACATATTCCTGGTCTGGGAAGCTTGTAATGTCTTGTTTCCTCACATAGTGGCTTCAGGTTTTTCACTAGATCCTTGTCTTTGAAACAAGTCTGTTGCAAGACTTACGTCACTACCAGGAGCGGGAAAAGTGGTGAGCCTTTTGTCAGTGCTGATGAGGCTCTCCAAGCTGCTTCCTAACAGAGCCACTGAATTTATCAGCCTCATTCATTTTTTCTGTTTTTTTAAAGGGCCATAGACTGAAGAACTCTGAAAACCAAACTTACCAGGCTCTCAACAGCTTAAACACACCTCGACGAGTCCTTATCTCGGGCACCCCTATTCAGAATGACCTGCTGGAGTATTTCAGCCTGGTGCACTTCGTCAATTCGGGCATCCTGGGTAAGAGATGAATGTGTGGGAGATGTGAGGAAGGGGAAAGTGCTGGCCAGGCTCCCCTCAGTGCCAGCAAAAGCAACAACTGAGATGTTGGTGAAAGGTCATGTCAGGGGCTTGTAACTAGGTGATCTCCAAGGTCTTTTCCACCTCAAACCATTCTGTGATTCTGTGAGACTTAGCCTCTTTCAGCTTGCATCCAGAAAGCCTAGGTCAGGGTCCCCTCTCCTAGAGGCTGTGTATCATCTGAGCTCTGTTTCAATAAGACTGTAATGCAAAGCACACCAGTCTAACAGGTGTTTTGGAAGGAGAATCAATTAAGGTAAAATGAATATGTGAAACTGAGTGCAACTGTAAAAGATTTCTTCATTGCTGTAGCTCGTCACCCATGATTGTCTCAGGTTGTTGGGCATCCAGTCCAAGAGGCTTCTCATTAATTTTAGTGCATGCACAACTCCAGTTAAACACAATTCATCAGCTTCTTTAGTCTTGCAAGCCGAATTTGGGCTGTATCTTTTTCTATTCAGCTGTTCTGCCCCCAGCAGTTCTCAAGGAAAGGATGGAATGGGATGGTAGATGTTCTACATCTGCTTTTTCCATGTGCTTCAATTTTTGGGTAGTTATTACAGGGAGCTGATGGGATTTCACCTGCCCCCCCTTGACCTGTACTTTGGACAAGATTACTCTCCCTGTACTTGCAGTTCGTCCTTTGTGTGATGAGGTTAATGGTGTAACTACTGCAGCAAAGCTGCATGCACTCAGTAGGCATTTTTCCCATTTTCAGCCTGTGGCCAGTAATAAGCAACTGATTGCAGATGATTTTGGAGTAGGCACAGATAATGCCTGTGTTGTTGTTTGCAAGGAAAAAAATCTGGGAATAAAAGTATAACTGGAATGTGAGCAAAAGCAGTATGTGCGTGACTGTTTAAGTAAAATTGAATGACCTTTGGCTTTGCGCTGTTGTTGGAGTACAAAATCATTATCTGTTGTACTGATTTGTCTGCCTTGTTTGAGTCTTCCCTGGCTAGAAAGAAAAACAATCTTATGGATGGGATGAGGGTTTGTTTTATCTGCTGGGCTCAGTGTTTCGGGTGTGATAACTGGGGCTTGTGGGATGCTGATCAAAGGTTCTTTGGTAGCAGTTGTCACCTTTTCACTTCTGTTTTATACAGGTACTGCGCAGGAATTTAAAAGACATTTTGAAATGCCCATCTTGAAAGGAAGAGATGCAGATGCAAGTGAGGCTGAGCGACACAAGGGAGAAGAGAGGCTTAAAGAGCTGATCAGTATTGTGAACAGGTGAACTTCGTCCCTCTTCTCTTTGCAGAGCTTTTGCATAAGCCTTTTGCATAAGCCCTGCTATCTTTCCAAATTACACTTGTAGCTGTAATGAATTCTCTTGCCTGTTACGTCTATTCAGCAAGTGATTGTGCAAGTATTTATTGTCTTAGAAATCCACATAGCATGGAGCTTTAGTCTGATAAATGGAACTGACATGGCACAGTCAGCTGCAGTCACTCCCGAGCAGTACTCTCAGGTACTGAATTATTATTTGACTATGTGTCTGTTTTCTCCTGGGATCTGAATAATCAGGCAGCATCCTTTTATTAATGTTAACTACAGCTGTGGGCTGGATCAGACCTGAGACCCATCCAGCCCGGATGTTGAGTAGCAGAAGGAGTATAAGGAATGCCACTCAATTCTGCTGTTGATTGCCCAAGTCACAGAAGAGCCCAGCTCACACTTTCATAGTTGTGTTGGCTCTGTAGCGCTGATAGGACAGACTACAAGTGTCAGAGATGGGACTTCTGATCCCCAAGAAGCACTTCTGTGATGTGAAGTGCTGTCTTATTTATCTTAGGTTGGTTTGTGGTACTTATTTAAACCTGTTTTTTCTTCTTGAATTCAACCAATTTATCCACATCTACTAGCAATTGCTTGGCTCTCTCTAAGAACTTTTCTAGAGAAGACTTTTGAATTCTCTGCATTGCTGGTGTCTTCAGATTTTTTTCTGATTGTTTGTGGGTTTTCTTTAGTGGTTTTTGTTTGTTTGGTTTGGTTTTAGTTTTTTTAATCTGATCTTTTGCAGCCATCACAAATACAATCCTGCAGTTCACAGTCATGGTAAATTACATTTCACACTAAGTAGAGTCATTCCATAGAGACAGTCCTGACCTTGACTCAGATCAGCTTGCAGAAGCCTACGAAAAAGGAGAGGTTGGGAGGAGAAAAGCTTATTCCTTCTTGAGATGCATTTATTTCTTTTTATAGTTGTTTTATAGTTGGGTGTAAAAGTGTGTTCAGGAATGCCTGTGCCTGGCTCTGTGCCCTTTCCTTTATTGTGCAACAGTCATGATACACAGATAGGGAAGACAAAGCACAAAAGTAGTAACAGATGAGTCTGTTGAATTTGGTGGGAATTGCAAATGGGACAGTGATGCAAAGACATACAAAATCATAGAGGTAAGGCTGGAAGGGCCCTGGAGAAGGCATCTAATCAGTCTTGCTGTCCTAAGGTAGAAGGTATTAGACCTAAACCATTTCTTAACCCTCACCCGGCACTGAAGACCTTGCAATTTTCCTAGGACACCTTTTCCAGGGCATCGCTGTCTTTGCAGTTAGAAAATACTCTTAATGTGTAACATAAATCTTCCTTACTGCAGTTTAAGCCTATTACTTTTCATCCTGCTGCTTATGGGTTTGGAGACCAGATTATTCCTTTATTTACCAGCCTTTGACTGATTTTTGGGGTTGTCATATATCCCTGCTGTCTTTCTTCTATAGGTTTTGTAATGTATTTTTGATGCTTCCTGGCAGAACTGGGTTTCTGCACCTCTTATTCTGGTTGCTCAGCTCAGCACTTTTTCTAGTCCATCCCGCCTTTTCTGAAGTGTGGCAAAACTGCTCCATGGGGCATTTCCAGAACCCCAAAGGATATGTCTTTTCTGGAATCTTGGGCCAGGCAATGAGCCCATCGTGGCTGAGGATGGCTACTGAGTTATTAAATGCGGAGTTGCCTGCCTGTGCTTTGGGTTATGCCCACATATGTGGTGGTTGATCCCTGTCCTTGTTTGCTGTCCATGCTGCTGGTCTGTTGTAGCTCAAATTGCAAGTGCTGTTGGTAGTCTGAGGAAGAGCAGAGTTTCTCTTGTGACTGAGCTCTCCCTGTGTAGGTGGATCATGTCTGATCCTTCCAAATCTCATGAACCACATTTGGAAGCCTTGCGAAGATGATGAGTTATATGGAGCTCTGTAATATGGCTTCATGTGGATTGTGGGTGTCTGGCCTCTGCCATGTGTTGGACTGTCACAGACCTTTGGAGAGAAAATATCAAAGGGACTGTGTGTTGACGACATGAAGAATAATAGTGATAAAATAGAGTTTTATCAGTAAAAGTGATCCAAGAGTCATCCAAGCATCTGATCTTAATTTCTCTCCCTGCAGATGTTTAATTCGGAGAACTTCAGACATCCTATCCAAATACCTGCCAGTGAAGATTGAACAGGTGGTCTGCTGCAGGTACCAAAAAGCATTTGCTGTATCTGAGAAATACTGGAAGCAACAGGAAGGACTGAAAAATTGCAAAAAGCCCTTCAATTCTCGTGGTGACTGCTTCCTTCTAGGAATGTTGTTGTAGCCATTGGCAATATATTGCTTTTTCTCCTGAAGCCACAGCCCACAACTGGTGGTTCTGCCAGCGAGCTGGTGAGCTCTGGGCAGCCAGTGTAGAGCAGAGCCCTGGGCTGTGCAGTCTCTGCAAGCTTCCCTTCCAGCTCTGGAAGATAGCAGTGCTCTACCAGCAGCCTTGGGGGCAGTTCTAGGCTGTCTGCGCTGTAGCTAAAAAAACTGAGCTGAAGGGAACACTCTGTGTAGAGGGAGCAGGATGGGTTTTTGTTTGGCTGCAGGCTGGGACTGCAGAGCTCTTGTTGTGTTTCAGACTGACACCTCTGCAGACTGAACTGTACAAGAACTTCCTGAAGCAAGCCAAGCCAGTGGAGGAGCTGAAGGAGGGCAAAATCAGTGTGTCATCTCTCTCTTCCATCACTTCCTTGAAGAAGCTCTGCAATCGTGAGTTGTTCACTTGGGTTTGGGTTTTGCACTGTTGGTGGAGCTTTTTTGGTTCTCCCTTGTGCACTCCAGAGTTTCTGAGCTCTGTTTATTCTCCAGATCCTGCTCTTATCTACGATAAATGTGTGGAAGAGGAAGAAGGATTTATGGGAGCCCTGGACTTGTTCCCTGCTGGCTACAGCACCAAATCTGTGGAGCCCCAGCTTTCAGGTGCTGTGGAACTCAGCAGTACAGATGTGCTGCCTAACACAGGCAACCATGAAACTGTATTTAGCATCTTACCAAGTGCCCCTCCAAGGTCTGGAATTTGGGAATTCTGCTCTAGCTTTTTCTTTCTTTCCTTTTCATCCAGGAAAGATGCTGGTTTTGGATTACATCCTTGCTGTTACTAAAAGCACCAGCAATGACAAGGTGGTTTTAGTGTCTAACTACACTCAGACACTGGATCTATTTGAAAAGCTCTGCAGGAACAGAAGGTTTGTCTTTGGGTTTCACTGGTTTAATCCTGCTGGACTGTACTTGTAGCCTATGCTGTAGAAGAACTGGCTATTTCTACACTTTCTGTCAGCAGGAACTTGTGATCTGTCTTTCAGCTCAGGTGTTCCTGAATTAGAACTAATGTGGCTTGCTTTGTCTGCTGGAGTCACTCAGCAGAAAATCTCTGGCCCTCTGCTAACATTTCTAAAGCCCATTCTGTTGTTACAAGGCTGATGGTGACATTTTTCTCTTTTAAGTCGGATGCTCTAAAGATGGCAGCAGTCTGATTGTAGTAAATGCTGTATGTTCCAGGTATTTGTATGTCCGGCTGGACGGCACCATGTCTATCAAAAAGAGAGCAAAGATTGTGGAGCGATTCAACAGCCCCTCGGTGAGTAGAACCTGCCAGATGTGAGCAGCTCTCCTGCCAGTTCTGAGTGCTGTGAGTAAAAGCATGGCTGCCTCTGGTCTAATCCAAGCCTGCCTTTTTCCAGAGCCCGGAGTTCATCTTCATGTTAAGCAGCAAAGCAGGTGGCTGTGGTTTGAACCTGATCGGGGCCAACAGACTGGTGATGTTTGACCCTGACTGGAACCCGGCCAACGACGAGCAGGCCATGGCGCGCGTGTGGCGGGACGGCCAGAAGAAGATGTGCTACATCTACCGACTGCTTTCGGTGAGGCAAACTCCTCTCCCCTCCTCAGCAGGGAGCTCTGGGTGCCAGCCCAGACTGCAGCTGCTGTGATCGGGGCCAGAAGGGAAAGAACTCTTCTGTGTTGGTGACCAGAATTGATTGGAACTTAATTGCTTTCTACCCTTAGATGTGTTGCCATGGAAAACCATGAAGGTTCTAGCTGGAGGGTCATTACTGCAGCCCTTGGTTTCTAGCAGTGGCTGGCTTCTGAGAAATAGAAACAACTGTGGCTTTGCAGATAAGATGTTCCTTTGAAGTCCTTTAGGCATCTGACTTCTTTAATTTCATAGGGTGTCTGATGCAGAAGTTGCTGTTTTTCAGTCAGGCTGCAGTCTGTTTTAGTTGGGTGTACGTGTGCTTAAGAAACAGCAAGTACATTTCTGGAATTACCAGCAGCATTTGAGATGGAGCTGCCAGTGACCAAGTGGGATAGCTGCTCTGTAGAGGAAAACCGTGAAGGAGACTGGTCTTTCCAGGCTACTCTAACACTTTGTCCAGCAGTGCCAGTAGTGATTACTGCTTAGAAGTGGCACCTCTCAGCCCTTGTTCACCTCTCATTAGTTCAGACTGTGGGGTTTTTTGTTTTGGTTAGGGGGGCGGAAGTTGTTGAGTGTGTTTGTTGTAGGTAGTTTTGGGTTTTGGGAAGTTTTTTTGTGTAAGCTTGGGTTTCTTGGTCAGTTATTATTTTTACTTTGAGAAAACAGACTTTCTTTGCCCATCTTAATGGAGTTCTTTGACCTGGCTGCACTTGGAAGCAGGGAGCTCCTTTGCTTTTAGAAACAGGAAATCAATCTGCAAATCACAACTAACCACCCCTCTCCTTAGGATTACACTCGTTTGAAAAACAGACATTTTGCTCTTCGATTTTTGCCTTAGAAATATAGCATGCTGGGCTTTCTGCACATCTGTTCTGGAAGCAGACCTCTCCCTCCAGGCGGGATGTGATTGATCTGTGTGTGGGTGAACCAGCAAACAGTGCTGATGCTTGTGTCACCCACGGCTAGACCTTGTTGCTGCTTCTTGGGGAAACTGTGGTTGGGATTTTTTGTCAGGGAGCAGCTGTAGCTGCTCAGCTCCTTTCCCTTTCTTCCTGTCAGCACGACCTGGTGCAGTGTGTGAGCTTTAGCCAGGAGTGGCAGTTCCACCTCTTCCTCATCCATATCTCCACTGGATCCACTTCTGTAGCCACAGGGAAAGACAAGCAGAGTTGGGTTAGATCTGCAACAAAACAGACGTGGTTGGAGTGCAGCCTCTAAAACTTGCCTGTCACCTGTACTGGCGAGGCACCGAGTGGTCCTGACAGCGTAGTGCCGTTTGGTCTGTGACACTCTCCCCATGTAGAGCTCCTTTAACACCCGTGTTCCAGCTGTGCTTCATCTCTGACTCGCCTGTAGACAGGGACCATAGAGGAGAAGATCTTCCAGCGCCAGACCCACAAGAAAGCCCTGAGCAGCTGCGTGGTGGATGAAGAGCAGGATGTAGAAAGGCATTTCTCACTTGGGGAGCTGAAGGAGCTCTTCACGTTGAACGAGACCACCACCAGTGACACCCATGACAAGTGAGTATTCAGAATGACTAACGGCTGGGATAGCAAAAGTTTGGTCGTGTAATTCAGGGGTTTCCCAGGCAGCAGGAGGAAGTCCAGAGAGTGAGCCTCACATGTTTCTGCTTCTGAAGCTGTTAACCACCTAGACATGAGGACTTCCTTGCTGTCCTCCCTTCTTGTTGTCTAGAAAAGCTGTGCTGGTTGGACAAGTGAGCAAACTATGTTGTAGCTGTCTGTTTCGGAGACTGAAATACTGCATCTAATGAAAAGAGAAAAAATGATCAGAGCTGTTAAAATTGGTGGAGCCTAACTTAGTCCTTCCTTATTACTCTCTTTCTGGTGGTCTGGGATCTCCAAATGCTGAACTGCTTCCATACTAGGGCTTCTCCATTAGCTAAGAATTCATGAAGTTAGCCCAAGTGCTGTTCTGGGAACTAAAAGAATACTCTTCTCCATTGTCTGCCCTTCTCCCCCAGCTCAGAGACCTGTGGTATTTTAGCCACCAGAAAGAGGACAGGGAGTGCAGGAAAAATGCTTCACTGTGAAAATTAAGACTCTTAGTTCAAGGCAAGAAGAGGAGAGGATTAGTTTTAAGCTGTACCAAAGCTTAGCTTGGTGTAGGTATCCATTCTGCATGCCACCAGCCTTTGCTGGCCTGGCTGCTGCTGCTCTTTGTCTCCTGAAGTGACAGCTCAGTGGGGCATCTCCAAAACAGCCTGAGCACAACCTCGTGGCTGTGGTGGGAGCCAGGATGGAGTGTTTTGGAGCATATGGTGTGCTCTTTGAATTCAGGAGTCCCGGTGCAATACTAATAAGGTGTTAGCAGCAGTCACTTGAGATCTGCCTTAAGCAACATCCCACACCTTTGAAGAACTTTCTCTGGGTCCTGCTGGACCATTCCCACATGGTTAAACATGAGGAGGGACTGTCATTAGAAACAGAACCCTCAGGTTTTCAAAATGTGAGTCACTCCTTATCTGTCACACGCACCAGAAGGTACTTGTGTGTTTAAATGAAATGCAATAGTAATTCAGAAACGGAAAATCCAGCTCCAGGGGAGTTAATCCAAGTTACTAGGCTGCAGTTTCAAACAGCCTATATGCAGAAGCAGCAGAGGAGCCTTGCACTGATCTTGCCCTGACCTTGTTGCAGGATCAAGTGTCGCCGCTGTGTGAACGGGCACCAGGTCCGGCCCCCTCCTGACGGCTCCGACTGCACCTCGGACCTGTCCCAGTGGCACCACTGCGCGGACAAGCGGGGGCTGCAGGACTCTGTGCTGAAGGCTGCGTGGGATGCTGCTGTCACCTTCACTTTCCATCATCACTCCCATGAGGAGCAGCGAGGGATTCCCTAACAGGTTACTGTCCCCTGTGGGGGCAAGGGCAGGCTGCTGTGGCAACCTGCCCCACTTTGATCCCTTTCAAGGAAAGGGACAGTGGGTAGCTGTGCATGCTGGACTGTTGTGTGGCTGTGGGGTAGCAGAACAGCATGGCTTCAGAGTGGCTGGAAGGCCCTTGGCAGTGTTCAGACTACGGGAGCAGCAAGGAGTCCATGGCTTTTTCTCTGCTGTTGTATTGTGTGCCTGAAAAACAGCCCCTTGGGAACTGGGAATAACGGACCTTGCATGCTTGATCAGATTTAGCACTGGTTCTCTTGCCTGTGGTGTCTGTGCCTTCTACTCAGCCAGGTTTTGTCTTCGGGTTTAAGTTGAGCCAGGAGTTTTATAGCACTTGATGTGCCGCCACATTTTTTTCCTTGACAGCTCTGGCTTACAGCTGCTGAGCAAAACTTGCAGAATCCACTTTTGCTGTGAAATGTGAACTTTGCTGATTACTTGGGAACAAGAGGATTTTGTACAGGGGAAAACAATTTTTAGCTTGTATGTTGAACCTCTGGCCTGAAAGATCATGCACGCAGTAGGAAATCAGGCTCTATTCCAGTAACTCCATTTCTAAAACCACTTGCTTTGTTATGGGCAGGATCCCCTGATCTAGCAGTGTTTTAATGAGATCACATTACATGACAGTAATAAAATTCACTTTGGTACATTATGGGTCTTAATTATGATTTTATTATAAAAACGTTACAAAATAACAAACTATTCAAAACCTCTGTACAATGACTGCGGACACGGGAAAAGGGCAGTGTGATTGCAAATAAACAGCAAGCTACTTGGTACATAAAGAATTTTTTTGGTATAAAGTACAACTTTCCAAATGGAAAAGGTCAACGCTGGGGGCTTTGTTAGCTTGTTTTCTACTCCCTTTAAGTGGAGGAAGGAGTTCTTACTTTACAGATCACAGAAAGATGAAGTTGGAAGATACGTCAGGTGATACTGTCCAATAACCCTCCTCAAAAATGAAAGCACCCAGACCTGGTTGCCAAGGACCACAACCTTGGGCTTTTGAGTCTCTCCCACACTGGAGATGGTTATTGGTGAGACATTAGCTGAAACAACATGAAATTTGTCACAACACCCAGTGACATAAACAACTCTTTGTTCAGAAGCTCATTTGATACATGTCACACTTAAAATACTCAAAAAGATGGTAGAGTTAGATCACTTGGAGATACAGCTGTGGGCCTGTGTGGTCTGTGTCACATCCCTTCTTCAAATGAACAGCAAAGTGAAAAGAACAACTCTGTACTGCTTGAACTGGGGAAGAAACCCCCACCTGTGCTGATGGGTTTCCTCCTGCTGCAGTGTCCCTCACATGACACTGATGTAGTCAGCGAAGGCCTGAGAGGAGTCCCACGAGTCATTGACTACACTGCACATGGCTTTGAGACGCCGCAGTGCCTCTTGAGCTGTTTCTGCATCCTGGTCCAGCCAATTTTGGAAGAGGCGGAGGTGGGTGAATGGAATCTGTCCCCCTCTCTGCTGGATGTGACCTTCTAGCTTCTTTGTGAACTCCAGGAGCCCATCAGGTTTGATGCAATTTGAGCTTTCCAGGGAAAGAAGAAAAGAAACCCAAACCATTAAGAGTCCAGGGTATAATTTGAGCAGTTTAAATTTCTGTTCATTCCAGTAACTGCCAGTGCAGGTACCTGAGGATGTTTCAAGGCAAGGTGCATCTTTTTTCAGCAGTACAAAATACGAGTGTTTCTCATGAAAAACAAAACCGAGTGTGAAGGGCTGGAAATTTTTTTAAACCAAGGGGGTAACAACTGCCAAGTTAAACTCACTATCCAGACCTCTTATTACTTACTTAAGTAGACCTAGCTCTGGCCATAAAATGTTGCTGGACCCAAGCTGCTGCCTGTGCAGTGCCAGGAGCATTTCAGTCTCATGGCAGCTGTCAACTGCCTGGACCAAGGGGCCTGGCCCAACCTACAGGTCCCAGTGCAAGACTCAGCAGTAAGTGATCATTTATCTCTTCCTGCTGAGACAATCTGAAGGGCATGTGTCAGGTCCTGGTGTTGCTAGGAGACTAAAAGGTCAATTCCCATGCAGAGATGTGTAAATAAATATCAACTTGCATGCTGGATTTAAGTCTTGTCAGAGGCACAGTAACAATTAAGCTTCAAGCCTGCTGAAGGAGTGGCCATGGTTAAATAAATTGTCAAGCCCGTGTACTCTGAGCAACCTGAGCCACAAGGATGTAAAGAAGGGGGGCAGAATCAAGCAAAGCAGTTGTTAGTATTGCAGAAGTGCCACCCCCATGTGCTTCATGAAGGTTACTGCCTCTCTGTAAGGCCATTCTGGGTAAAGAAGAGAGCTGCAGTTCTGACTGAAGACCAAAGATGAGGAAAGGAATGCAGAAGCATTCTCATGATTTGCCAGGAACAGTGACAGCATTCCCTTGCTATGAAGGGGCAGTGGGAACAGAGCTGTTCACATTGATGCCCAAGAATAAAAAGTATGTAGGGATGTCAGTCCTAACCTACAGCTCAGGGAGGGCCTGCAGGAGGCTCCCAAGAGAGCACCAAACCAAAGCTGCTTTAAAGATGGAGCCTGACTCCTTATAAAGGTGAAATGTCTCAGAGATCCTGGAGGTCCCTGAGGTTGTATGTGCCCACTGCAGCATTCTTGGAGCTTTTCTTGGGCACACATTCCCTCAAGGAAGGAACAAAGCCATGCTCAGATTCTCCTGCTGTCAGAGCCCAGTTCAGCTCTCTCCCTCCCAACACAAGGTATTCAGTGTTTAGAGCAGCAGAATACCTGACATCCAGCTGGCAGAGAGAAGAGGATGAATCTTCAGAGAAAATGTCTGCGAGGGCAACCAGCCTGTGATTCCCTGAAAGGGGAGAAATGCACCTATTAGATGCAAATTGGAAACGGTCTTAAAATTTAAGTGGCCACAGGGCTGGGATAATAGAGCAAAAAAGGAGTCTGTAAGCATGTGAATGCAACACAAAGAGCCCACCTGTGCAGCCTCAGTGTGTCCTCCCCAGTGGCATCAAGTGAGTTCATTCCCCTGAGCACAGTGTTCGAGGCAATGAAAACATCTGATAGGGCAGTTTGTTTCCCTAGAAAAATCCTAGTTTTGTTTGGGAAGTCCAGATGCAGCTTTGTTTTAAAAATTAAGTGTCTTGAGGTTATCCCAAGCTTTCCTGTTTCACTTTGTTAAAAGAACAGAACACAATATTCTGGATTTATCTGAAATTATTTTCTCAAACATTTCCACTTGGCCCGTGATCCAAAAAGCCTTATCGCTTCTGTAAATTCAGTTACACCTCTTTGACACAAACTCCTTCTTTACTTGTTCTCATCCCTCCAGTGGCTGCCAACAGCTGTTAAGACACAAACTGCCCAAACTTGGGCAAAATCTGTGCCTCTGAATCAGAAGCAGTGCATCAGCTGCTGGATCTGTTCGTGTTAAAGTCTGAAGCAGATCGGTGTTCAGACAAATCTGGAGACCTACTGGAACTTGCATTTGCTGCAGAGAAAAGCAGCCATAATTCCTGAACAGTATGTGGGCCCCTGGTACACTGCTGAATGCAACTGAAATGCTGCCTTTAAAAAATGGATCCGGTGCTCCTTGCTTTGTGAACTAAATCCACTCTGTCCCTGTATATGGTACGTTCAAGCACTGCGGTCAGCAGCTCCCAATGCTCCTGACTGCAGCCCCGCAATTCCCTCCCAGAGCTGCTCTAAGGCCCCGCAGCAGCACTCGCGCTACGCACCGAGGCGGTTCCCGGGCAGTTTGAGGCTCTTCAGCGACGAATTTCTTTTCACTGTATTAATTATTTCTGACAAAAACTCAGCAGTAGAGCTTTCAAACAGCCGGCAGAAGGAAAACGTGATTTCTATGAAGAAATGGATTTATAGTACATATGAGTACTCCCTGTGCTTCATTATTACATAATTACATTCTGCAGACAGCTCCAGCCCCTAATCCACATGCAAGAACAAAGCTCCCCCAGCAGTGGATTGCGTATAACAGCACTTCTGCTGTGTCAGGAAGAGAGCAGGCAAGTGGCTCTGCCAGCTCACCTATTTAAAGGCTGATGTGCTCTGCAGGTTAAAAATTGCTATTTTACAGCTGAGACTACAGACTCTTCCCTGCAGCATTTGCCAGCCACCCAGCAGCTCCTCTGCTCCGCTGGCACTAAGAACCAGGCATGTTCCCACTCTGACAACACCTGCAGATCTGCTCCAGGGACTGTGACATCTGGCTAAACCTTACACGTCCAAAGATCCCCTCTTAAATGTCAGCCAGCCAAAAGCAGCCACCCGCAGCACCTTTCCAAGCAACAGCACCCAGGAGCTGGCTGTACCTTGCAGGCCAGGATCCTGAAGCAAAAGCAGAACTTCTTTCTGGTGCTCAGCCAGGTTCACATCATGAAAGCTCAGTTTCTTCAGATTTGGAGTACACTCTAAAAGCAAAACAGATTCTCAGGTAAAGAACTGCACATCCTTCAGATAAAAAGACCCTGACCCAGCTACCAGCTAACACCCGAAAACTGACTTAGACTGTGGGTAATTTGTGCTGGATTATGGGTAATTAAAAAGAAACCATTGTGCTGTGCAGGATCATCCACATAGCACAGAATATGGGATGGCTGAGACGTATTTCTTTTTCTTGGGAGACTTCAAGATGTCCACGCTGAAGAAATGGACCCACCTAAGCTGGCTTCGTGCTAGAGCATGGAACACCACAGCATGGAAGTTACACTTTGTGTGCCCCAGTGATGCTGCCCACGAATTAGCAGGGTACCTTTGAGCACCTCCAAAAGGAGCCCGAACTCCTGGGGACAGGGCAGTGTGGCGCTGTCAAGGGACAGCTGCTGGAGGGATTTTGACGCCTTGAGCACTGGCAGCAGGAGCGCAGTGTGCAGAGGTTCCCTGGGGAATCGGATCTCCAGCACCTCCAGGCAGCTTTCTAAGGGAAGAAAAACAATGAAAGCGTTTGCTCTGGACTGCCTGTCTTCAGTGTAGCTGGTCCTACAGCAAGCAGGAAGCCTGTATGGCCAACACCACCGTCCTTTAGGTTGGTAGAAATTGCCTATGCAACCTGCCCTGCGCTGAGGAGCTCTGGCAGCTCAGACCTGGGGTGATGTCAGTCACAGCTCATTCCAGGATTCCTGCCAGACCATAGGGCCACCAATTTCTACTGTGCTCACCAATGCTTGAGAAAAGGTCACCCTTCAATGCACAAGCCAGTCAGTGTCTTCCCAGAGCACAGGTCTTTCCTGACCCCACTCCAAATTCACTCAGGCTTTGCTCACTGCTTTTCTGGCAATTCAAGGGCTAATAAGCGTGGTGGGAGACCTGTGAGCTGAGCACACACTGCTGTAGCTCCCAGACTGTAATCTAAAGATTTGGGCAGTGTTTTGCCATCTCTTGTGGTACTATGATGATCAAAGGATGCTTTCCCTCTGCTTAAGGGCGTGTCTAAGGCTTACAGCCTCACAGTCAATGCGATGGACAAAGTGGAAGCTGCCAATCAATTTACAGATCTGGTGGGATAGGCTCCCTATGGACAGTCACAGGTAGCAGGTTATGACTGGCCCTGTACAAAGCTGATGTTGCAGCAGGCTGGGATACAGCAATAAAACATTTTCTCCAAGATCCCGGTTCCACAAAACACCTCAGACTGAAGTGACAAATTGCAACAACATCTAAATCAGAAAGGCGAGGCTGTAATTGCCTAATAACAAACCACCATAATGGTGTGGAGTGAAGCATGTACCAAACCTTTACAGCGCTACAAGCCTGCCAACTCCTGGCCCTCACTCAGAATGATGATTCCTACCTGGCATTTCTGCCTTGCTGCAGCTTGGATTCCCCTCTGGCCTGCTGCCCTCCAGCTGGTTTTTGAGGTCGAAGCTGACCGAGAGCGTGTGGAGCTGGGGAAGGGCGCTCAGGACGCAGCGAACGAGCTCCATGCAAGGCATGTGGGAGAACATGTCGCTCACACGAAGCACGCGGAAGCGGCATTCCGGGTGCTGGGACAGGGCCCGGAGCCCGGAGAAGATACAGGAGATGTTGGCATTCAGGCCTGGAATAGCATTTGTACAGAAAAGTGTCAGCTGTGTGTGTGCAGACATGGACACGCAGAGCTGGAGCTGCACCAAAGGCAGCCCGAGTCAAAGGCTAAACTCACACACCGCTTTATCCACGCACCCTTAAGCTACGCCCTGTGCATGGGAGACGGAGATCTGGCTCTTCCCTTTGCCCTCTCTGAAGGGCGGTTAAGCACAAAGCCAGGGGTTGTTCTGGGGCAGAGCGATCTCATTCTCCCCCTCAAGTCCTCACACTCATTAAACATCTTGCCCAACACCTTTCTCAAGATGGGGCACCAATACTCCTACCATGCCCCTTCCAGTGAAAACTAACCCAGGGTAAACCTGAGCAATAAGCCAGACCATTAGAGCAGGGCTGGAAGGAAGTGCCCTATTCACAGCACTGACCATTGTAAGACAGAACCAGGTTTTCTAAAGACACCCAGGAGCTTAGCAGGTTACTCAGAGTCTGACATGTCTCCCCAGTCAAAGGAATGGAGAACAATTCCAGCGTGGAGACGCTTCGGAAGCGGTGAGCAGCTTTCAGAGAAAAGATTCCAGCAGGTCCTCCTCTTTTCTTACAGCCAGCATGGCCAGTGCATGGAGATCCTGGGGAAGAACTAGTCTGGCTCTCAGTGTTCTCTCCCTCTGTGATCCTGGTTTTGTCCAGTAACCTGGAATTGTCCTCTCTAGCAACAGTAAAAACAAAATCATACAGATCTTCTGGGTCAGTATAGTGTCCCCTGCTCCGTCTGAGGCAGCGACGTTTCCTCCCCACTGCAGGTTTCAGCCGTCTGCGTGTCTTTCGAGGAACGGGGTGACAGGACAGCTGCTCTGAGCTGGAACGAGGGGAAGATCTCCCCTGAATGCTGGTGTGGTCACAGGGCACCTCGCTGCTTGTCTCCTCACACACTGGGTTTCGCAGAGGAGGACTTCTGGGGCCAGAGAGGACAGAGTTCATGCGAGCACCAGCCTCTTTTGGGGTTCTCTTCTGGTTCTCACCATTGCTCCCCTCCCGCTCAGCATTACAGCCCCTCTCTGCTCCCTCCTGCACTGACTCCTGGCTTTGGGCTTTGTCCTTCTCTCTGCAAAGGCCACACGCGCTGCTGTGATAGGCGAGGGCACTTCCCGAGCGCCAAAACCCAGCGCTCATGGTCAGGATAAGAACGAGAAGAACCGTGTCGGGAACAGGCCAGGAATACATGGACACCTGGCTGACGGAGCCGTGGTGGATCAGCCGGTGAAGGAGCAAAACCAGCGAGCACCTGACGGACTGGTCACAGGAGAGAAGGTGCTGGAACTTCAGGATCCGCAGGGAGCCAGCCAGGTTTTCAAGCACTTTGTGGTTGTGCTCGGCAGTGAGTTCCACGGCCCCCTGGAGCATGTTGCAGAGGGTGAGCTGGGAAACGTGTGGGGAGCTGTGGAGCAGCGGCGAAAAGTGACGGTCATTGAGGCGCCAGTCAGAGGAAACGTCCAAGACACCATGGAGGACGTTGGAGAAGAATGTTTCAAGGAACTTCTTCCTCCAGCAAGTTATGTTCTGCAATAGAACAACAGGGTGTAGGAGCACAAAGTCAGCATCCATTTTTCTTGTTCTTTTTAAGTAAAATTATTGCTGTATGCTAACCTGGTGTCCAAAAAACCCATCCTGCTAGCTCCACTGAGACCACTTCTCTAGTTCTCAGCATCCTTTCTCAGTGTATTCCTTGAAAACCTGAGTGAATCCCATTGCTCTCTTCATCCTCCTTCTGGCCTAATTTAAACACTCAGTGGTTTGACACTGGGCCATTTTTTTTGCCTATTAAAAACCATGTCAGCAGCAATTTTCTTCCAGAGCATCTATTTACCAGCTGTCATTAAGCTGTCTGTTAATGATTCTTTTACAGTGATGAAGCAATGAAGCTGCTTCAGTTTTTCTACATAAAACCATTCTTGAAACTCGCTGTCTTCTCTATTTTTCTCATGCCTTCTAAGACATAAGCATTTTTTTTTTTGCCAGCGTAGGTGTAAACATGATATAAGACACTGTTTTTATCCTCTGTTTCACTGAAGACAGAGATTTGCTCTTTTGGCAAACTCACTGTTGGGAGATGAAGAGTGTGGCTGTGCACTACCCTTGCTTTATGAACCCCGTTTCCCAAAATGTTTGTATTACCAGGGTCATGCCTTGGTCCGGAGCTCTACGCTTATAAACAAGTGCCTGGAATTGACTGGAGGCAGACAGAAAGAAAACCTCATGGAAAACAGCAGAAACAGAGCACCTGTGTCGAGCCCCTTCTCCCACCAGAGCGTTTCCTCACCTCCGAGTTGGGCGGCCTGGTTTTCATCACATCGTCCCACAGCTTGCGCCAGATGGGCTGCGTCGAGAGGCCTGGGGGGAAGAATCATCAACCGGGCGCTTCCACCTCTGTCCCTCTCCCAGTGTCCTGCCCCGGGGCTCGATAGGATGCCGGAGGCACAGCCCCAGACCCTGCCCGGGTGTGGGATACGGAGGGGTGTCCCTGGACCCCTCCGGGTCGGGGCTCCCATTTCCAGCCTGGAGGAGCTGCTCTCTCCAGCTGAGGGTCCCTGCGGTGTGGGCTCCTCCCGCCAGGTTTGGGGGCATCCCCCCAGTCTCTCACCCATCAGTTTGAGGGGCCCGGCCCTCCCACCCGGGGGTGTCCCTACGGGTTCGTCGCCGTCCCCGCGGGTGTCACCTGCTCTCCGCGCGGCATCCTCGGCCCGCTCGAGATGGAAGACGGTGAGGAGCGGCAGGAGCCCCCTCAGGAGGTGCCCGGGCAGCGCTGCGGAGAGCCAGAGGGAGAGGGCGGCAGGGTGCGGGCAGGCCCGGGCCCCGCGTCCCGCCGCCCCGCGCCGCCCGCGCCTTACCCCAGACGTCCCGCTCCAGGGCGGCCATGCTGCGGCTCACGGCGGCCGCGCTCAGCGAGAACAGGCTGCGCGGCCGCTCCGCCGCCATCGCCGCCTCGGGCACGGACCGCCCGCACCGCGCCGCCATCTTGGGAGGCGGCGGGAGCGGGCGGCCATGTTGGGGAGGTCGCGTCGGCAGCGGGGCCGGACAGACCGGCGGTAGCAGCCAGACCGGGCCGGCTCCGAGGCCGAGACGCACAGGGAGAAGCGAGACGAAAAGCAGGGAGCGCAGCAATGCCCGTCTTGGCGCGGTCACACGCGCGGCCGCTGCCGGCTGCCATGTTTGGAAGGGCCTCGCCCGGGCCGAAGCACCGCCCTGCGGAGGGAGCGCTTCCGCTACCGGCGCGGGCAGCCGCGCTTCCGGCGGGTGACCCTGGCGAGTCCTTCTGTGGGGCGGGAGCGCCATGGGGCAGCGCGGGGAGCCCGAGGTGAGCGCGGGGCGGCACCGCGCCCGCACGGGACCCCCGGAGGGACGGGCAGGCGGGCGGTAACGCTGTGCTCTCTTTTCTTTCCGCAGGAGGAAGAGGAAGAGCTCGTGGTAAGACGGGGAGCCGCGGGGGAGACTTGCAGCTGCCAGGGGCGGCTGCCCGGGGCCGTCAGCACCGACAGACAGGCTCGGGGCGCTCGGGGCGGGCCGCGCTGTGCCGGCGATCCGAGGCTCCGTGGGGAGGCCGGGCTGCGGTGTGGGTGCGGGGCTCCCTCTTAAAGCGCTGGGGCTCGGGGGGAAGCGGCGTGCGGGGGTGTCCCTGTGCTCACCGCAGCCCCGTGTCCGCAGGACCCCCTGACCACGGTGCGGGAGCACTGCGAGCAGACGGAGAAATGCGTGAAGGCGCGGGAGCGGCTGGAGCTCTGTGACGCGCGGGTGTCCTCCCGCTCCGAGACAGAGGAGCAATGCACAGAGGAGCTCTTCGACTTCCTGCACGCCAGGGACCACTGTGTAAGTGCAGCGTCCGTGCTGCGGCTCTGAGCAGAGCTGCCTTCAGCCGCGCTGCTGACAGTGCTGCCAGGTGGAGTGTGAGCTGTGGTAGCTGTTCAGTCACTTTTTCTTGTTTAATGATTGGTCTCTCCTTGTTACAACAGATCTAGCCGGGATTCGGTATGCTATTAAACAGTTAAATAACTCAAACCCATTGTTTGTGCCTTGCAAATGGCACTTGGCTATTTCAGCCTTGTATTTGCCATTTTAAAGTTAAATCTTTTTAACCTGAGCTAAAGCTTTGTAAGTCATCTGAATAGTTTTCTTGAATGACTTGTTGCAGAATAAGAGCCAGGTGCTGTGGAGCTGTGTGCATTGGTGGCCCAGAAAACCAAGAAGCAGGTGGTGACACCCTGCTGATTTCCATCCCTAAACCACGAGTTACTGAGGGCTCTCTTTCTTTCCAGGTTGCTCACAAGCTTTTCAGTAAGCTGAAGTGAAGGGGGGCATGGTTGTCCATCTGCTTCCACAGCCAGTGCCAGCGGTTCCTGGATCACAGTTCTGCTTCCTGCAGTCCATCCTCCATGCTGAGCATGAATGAAACGGCTTCCTGGCAGCCTGTCACTGCCTCTGTGCTCCTGGAAGATGTGCAGCTGTGCGAAAAAATCCCAACGTGTTGATGTTCTGTAATTTTCCATATTAAACATTGAGAGTTCCCGTGGAAGTTCCCTGTGTTTATTTCCTAGTTCTTGTGCTTCTGACTTGTAAGATGAACAAATAAGATGAATTTGTAAGATTAACAAGGGTTAAGATGTAACCAGTGGGTGTTAGAGTCCAGTTAAGGGCGGGAGAGTTTTCCTCATTTGTGGGAATGTCCTTTTTGTGCTGCTGTGATGGACAGCTGCTGCAGCCCCATCCCATGGGGAAGAATTTGTTGGAGCCACAAAGGTTATTTCCAAGCCCCTCAAGACCACTGTTGTTCAAACAGTATGTTCTGACTAAGTTAGACTGAAGGGAATGACCCTTTTCCACCCTCAGAGGAAAGCCCCTCACCCTCAGAGGAAAGCTGTCACCCGTCCCTCACTGTCTCCTCCTGCAGCCAGCTCTGCCTTCTTGCTCAGGAAACCAAGCACGTTCCTGTGGAGCCTGTGTGGTTTCACCTGCTCAAACCCGGTCAGGGTCACCAGGGGAGAGCTAAAGCCTTTCTGTGCGAGTTACCGGCCCGTTCTGCTCAGCCGGGACTGTCCTGTCTGTGCTCCGCCTGCTCCTTTCGCGAGTGAGAATGTTTAATAGGAGGAAAACTAGGGTATCTTATGGGGTAGAAAATTTCTCAGCTGTTCTTCAAAGTGGAATGAAAGCCACCACCTTATAAATTTGGCTGTTCTTTATCCATGTAGTGGTTCATGGTCCTTTTGCTGGCGGATTTCAGACTTTTATTAGAGTAAGTGTACCACGTAAATTCCAGTAGGTTTTGATGTGGGGTTTTTTTCCCGTGGCACAGGGCACGGTCCAACTGTGCCTACTCGTTTCTGCTGCAAACCGCGTTTGTTGCCGGATTTCTCAGCAGCTGATGCCCAAACCCAGCTCAGTAATCCCAGGACGTTTAGGTTGGAAGGGACCTTAAAGAGCATTTAGTTCAGCCGCCCNGACGTTTAGGTTGGAAGGGACCTTAAAGATCATTTAGTTCAGCCGCCCGCCCCGGGCACAAGACACGTTCCCCGAGCCCTTTCCAGCCGTTCCCCGGGCCCCGGCTGCTCCGAGCCCTTTCCAGCCGTGCCCCGGGCACAAGACACGTTCCCCGAGCCCTTTCCAGCCGTTCCCCGGGCCCCGGCTGCTCCGAGCCCTTTCCAGCCGAGCCCCGAGCACTTCCCGGGTCCCGCCCCGGAAGGCGCCGCGGCGATGGCGGCGCTGGGCGGGCGCGGGCGAGCGGCGGCCGCGCTGCTGCGGCGGGGACCGGGACCGGGACCGGGAGCGATACTGGGACCGGGAGCGATACTGGGAGCGGGGCCGCGCCGGCACCGGCACAAGGAGAAGTGGGTGAGCGGGGCCAGGGCGGAACCAGAGCACCCAGACCCCACGGCGCTGCTCGCACCCCGCTTTTGTCCCCACTAACCCTTTTGCACCCCACTGCAAATCCCCTTCTCATCCCCCCGTTTCACCTCTCGCTGCACCCCCGTGCCGCCGCTCTGTGTGCAGCCGTGCCCACCCCGGGCCCCCAGCCCCATTCGGCCATTCACAGAATTCTGGAATCACCGAATAGGCTGAGTTGGAAGGGATGCATCAGGATGCAATTCCTGGCCCTGCGCAGGATACTCCCAGCAATCCCGCCCTGTGCCTGAGAGCATTGTCAAATGCTTCTTGAACTCGAGACAGGCTTGGTGCTGTGACCACTTCCTTGAGGAGCCTGTTCCAGTGCCCAGCCACCCGCTGTGCAAAAAGCCTTTTCCTGTTATCCAACATAAGCCCCCCTGTCACAGCTTCATGCCATTCCCTCGGGTCCTGTCGCACTCCAGCAAGGCCCCATGGACTTCTGGCAGCGCAGAACCCAGTGCTGGTTTCTCCCAGAAGAACGCGAAGTCTGGAGGGGGGTGGTGCTGAGTACTGGGAAATCGAGGTATTTTGTCTTTTAACACCTCTGTTATTTTTCCCCACAAGGCTGCCACGGCCCCGCGGATCCCGTCCACGCGGCTGGCCCTGCACCACTTCGACACGAGCTACAGCCTGCACCTGGGGGCCCTGTGGCCCTCGGTCCGTGCTGGCCTGCTCTGCGAGCAGAAGTACGGGGCCCTCCTCAACAACTTCGCTGCTGCTGACCACGTTCCCCAAGAGCTGGAGCTGCTCAACGCCACCGATTTCATTTCCGAGGCTCTTGAAAAGGCGCAGCAATGGCAGCGGGGTGCAGCTGTGGGGGAAGTGGCCGGAGGGTGCCAGGAGGGGTCTGGCGAGGGCAGGACTGTGATGCAGGCGGGGGCGATGACCCAGGCAGAGACATCGCCACGGCTTTGCGTGTCCATCAGCTCCAAAATCAAGTGTTACACCTTCCCCAGGGGCGACATCACGCGCTTTCGCCCTGCACGGTGAGACGTCCCTGGACAGACCGCCCTGTCTTTGCCAGCCTCAGGGGCTGCTTCTGTGTGTCCCCATCCTCACTTCCAACTGCTCTTCTATTTTCTTTTCCCCTCCAACGTTTGCTTTTGTTATGCAAACTGATGATTTCCAGGCCGGATGCTCTGGGGCTCCTCGACTATTACCTCATGGATGCTGCATCCCTCCTGCCTGTCCTGGCGCTCAACATGCAGCCGGATGACTTTGTCCTCGACCTCTGTGCGGCTCCGGGTGGGAAGACTCTGGCTCTGCTGCAGACTGGGCTTTGTGGTGAGTGGGGATGTGTGTTCCCTTGGGCTGGAGGAGCGTGCTGTGCCCATTCATGTCTGACCATTAATAATTTCTGGGTGTAAGAGTTGGGATTCAGGTGTGTTTTTGCAAAAGTGACATTCCAGTGTCCCCGTTCTGTCCTGTCAGGGCATCTGGCAGCTAACGACGTCTCCGTTTCCCGGACAAAGAGGCTGTACCAGATTCTCCATAGCTATGTCCCCAAAGAAGTCAGGGATACTGTGAGTGTCACCTCCTACGATGGGAGGGACTGGGACCAGGTGAAAGGTGGCACTTTCCATAAGGTAGGTGTTTGGGAACCAGCGAAGATAAACCCATCAAGTTCATTTCCCTCCTCTTTTTGAGGAAGAAAGCAGCTTATCTTTTCATGTAAGTGTGTAGTTTTCTGTAATCATGAATGCAGAGAGAGAAGACCAAGCCACATAAAGAGCCACATAAAGAGTAATATTTCCTCCTGCTATCCCATCCTGCAGGATCTGGATATGTGCATATGTGCATCTAGACTTGTACTTTTATTTGCCTGTGTAATACCCCATAGAAATCCTGTTCTTGTCCATCACCTGGAAGGGGTTAAATGTGAAAATTAGATAAATCTGGCTTCTCAGCCATGTCCAGCCACAAGGGCTGGGTTTGGTGTTCCAGGAAGCGTTGCTGCAGCAGCACTGCCCTTGTGTGCTGCAGGAATGTCTGCCAGGGACTTTAAATGAGGACACGAGTTAGTGCAGGATGTGTTCCACCATTTTTGCACATTCCCAAAATGCCAAAGCAGCCAGATGATTACATTTCAGTGTAGTGCACGTCTCTGCTCAGTTGCTGGCAGGGGAGGAGGTGGGCACAGGGCTGGCTGCACGAGGGGACTCGCTGAGCTTGACCTGGGCAGGGGGCTGAGGTGGAACCTCTGCTGCTGCAGGTGCTGGTGGATGTGCCCTGCACGACAGACAGACACTCTGCCATGGAGGAGGACAACAACATCTTCCACAAGAGGCGAACCAAGGAGCGTCAGATGCTGCCCATGCTGCAGCTGCAGCTGCTGATGTGAGTGAGCTCGACTGTGTTGTGTTGTGCTCCATTGGGTGCTGGGAGCAGCTCTCCAGCACTGAAACCTCTTCTTACTCTGTCCCCAACTGGGAAATGTGGAAACCATGTGTAGTTTTGTGGCAATGGTTGGAACACATCAAATCACAGTAAGTGCAAGAAAGGGCAAATGTTCTTGGTCAGATCACGTGTCCTTCTGTCCTCAGCAGTAGCTGTACGATATAGGGAGAAGGGTCTAAGGAACAGGATGGGTACAGTTGTTTCGGGTGGTGATTTCCTGGGTCCTGGCAGTCAGCCGTGGAGGATTCCTGAGTGCCCACCTCTCCCAGCACACAGGAGGACATGTGGTGCTGGGAAGTGCCACAGCTTGTCCCTTGTGCTGTGGCAATAAGGAAACAGATTGGAGAGTCCCATGGCAGCACTTGAACCACAAGGATCTCTTCCCCTGTACGTACTCATATCCCATTCCCTTGGATGTGGCTGCCAGATTACACCTTCCAGCTGCTCTCCAGTAGCATCTCTCCCACATTAAATTCTTTATAAGTATCTGTTTGACTCATTGCCCTGGCTCAAAACACTCCTCATGTTGCCGTGACACAGACTGCCAAGCCTTTGGAGTTCAAGGGGGTTTGTCTGTCACTTCCTATGAGCTCCCTGCTGGCTTCCCAATTTCGGTGGGTGGGAATGCCCGTGTGCCTCCCTCAGAGTCCTCCTCATCCCGTGACGATGTGTGTGTTCACCTTGCCTGCAGGGCTGGCATCCTTGCCGCGAAGCCGGGAGGAGAGGTGGTGTATTCCACGTGCTCCCTGTCCCCGCTGCAGAACGAGTGTGTGGTTGAGAGGGCGCTGGAAATTGCAGAAGCCCAGTTCAACATCAGGATCCACGCTGAGGACTTGAGCCACTTCCGGACGCTCTTCCAGGACACGTTTTCCTTCTTCTCGGACTGCCGGCTCGGGGAGCTTGTCCTGCCTCACCTCACAGCCAACTTTGGGCCGATGTATTTCTGCAAATTACGTCGGATGTAGAAGGGGCAACAGACTCTGTCCGTCTGCTGTCGGGAAATACCCCAATATTTAAGGGAAAGCAGAACTGCTTTATATTTATTTTTCTTTCTAAAATGTCCCAAAGGAAGTCTGCTTTTTTTTACTGCAGACATAGGGAATAAATGAGGAAGACCTGCTGTGGTGTTTCCTGAATATTTATCTGTTTGAGACTGAGGTGTTTAATCTAGGCAAGAGAGAGAGGTCTTATCAGAGGGAGCGATTTATCCGTCTTTGTGGGACAGGATAAATGGCCCTGCTCTCTTCCTCCTGTCTGACTGCTTTGATCCTACATGAGCAGGTTTGGGTTAACAAACACCATCTGGGGATCTCAGCCTTTCTGTCCTGGATCTTACCATCTCCATAAATGAGTTGCATCTGGCTCTGCTTATCTCCTGCCTTCAGAGAGAGCAGCCTGAGGTCCTGAAATCGGAGGTTCCTAAGAGTGCCCCTTCTGTGGGGTTGGAAATATGCTTGGGATGCTGGAGATCTAGTGCTGTGGAGAGGCCAGTGACTGTTGCCATCCCTTACAGCTAGGAAGGCTAAGTGAATGTTCCCATGCTAGATGCCATTTAATATCCAGTGGGGAGGTGTTTATATGATTTTGAGTAGTAACTTTGTTTATAGAATCATCACCATCAGTGAAAGATTACTGGAATTTATGATAAGAGTTGCTTTATAGTTACAGTTTTAGTTTTGTGAGCAAAATACCATAGTGGGAAGTGATGGACACAGCTGTATTCCTCATGGGACAGCCCATAGTTACATCCATATGAAGCTACTCCAGTGCCAGCAAGAAAATACTATTGAACTTCTGTAATCCTTTCCTCTCAGCACCGCCCTGCTTCTGCAAGAGGCAGCACTGATGGAAATGGGGGTGAGGGGGTGAACCCATATCCGTGGCCATCCTTGCAGGAAGGTGCAGTTCCTAGATTTATCACTGTTTGAACCTATCTTAAGCCAGTCCTGCAGGGCATTTTGGTTCCTTACAGGATCTGTGTTTATTGGCAAGGAGAGGTCAGGAGGTGGCGTTTCCTTCCTCCTCCCCTCCTCAGTGTAGTCTGCACTGCTGGTGGCAGTCGTGCAGCGCTGTCCCTTTTCCTTGGGGACCATGGTGACTATGCCACCCTCTTGTCACGGCTGAGAGTCTCCACCTCCTTCATGAAGCGCAGGCACAGCTCCTCCTGCCACGGCAATGCCACGCACTGCACGGCCACGGGCAGCCCCACGGCTCCTGACACAGCCTGCAGCGGGTGCACAAGCAGTGAGGGGTCACCATGGGGGCTCGGACCTCCAGCAGCTTTTGGGAACTTGGTTTAGGCCTGTGGCTCATCCCAGAGAGTGGGGAGGTTGGAGTTTGAGCCCTGTTAGTGTGCTGGGCAGAGGGAAGCGCTCTTCTGTGATAGAAATGGTTGCCAAATGTTTGGTAACATGTTTGAGACATCTTCCCCCACACACATCCCAGCCAGCTCTGCTTTGGGCTGTCTTGTAGGCAGATCCCTTTTCCTTCAGCATCCTCATTCCTGATCCATGCTCCACTGACAACTTGGGCCTGGTTGAAGGCATTGTGGAGCAGGAGGAAAGTGTAGTGCAGTGCTGTGGGCTGTGCTGTTGCAAGGACCTGCTCTCAGAAGCTTTGTTGCATGGCTCCTTGCTGGCTTCAGCCTACCCAGCCTGTGGGAGATCCTTTAGTCCCCCCAAAGCTTAGTGACTTAACCTTTTGGGGGCTGGGGAGAAAAGCAAGGAGTGTGTTCAAGGTGGATTTGGGGATTAGCAAGGGGTGTGTGGGAATGATAGATAAGAACTGAAATGAAAGAAGATAAGAATTTTTTTGCGCTGTGCCCATACCGACGGAGATATTTAGGAGCCCCTGATATCATTGAAACTGTTGCCTGAACACCCATCAGCAGTCTCTGCTCCACCACTTCCCATACCTGTTTCAGTGTCCGGTCCCAGGGGTCATCACAGCACCCTTTGTAAAGCTTTAGCTCTTCCTCATCAGCCTCTGTCACGGTACTGACGGGAACAACCCCGGCGGGGAAGTTCAAGACGTTGTACAGCATCGTGGAGGAGATAGCAGCTGAGAGAAGCAGGAGAGGATGCAGGCAGTCACAGCCTCATGTTTTACTTCAAACTTACACATTCCATAGTCACTGAAGCCCTTGAGAGCTGTGTGTCTGTCTCCACCTGCTCAGAGAGCTCTATGGAGTTACTTTTCCTTCCTAATTCCCATAAAATGCTTGGGTGGGCAGTGAAACTCCATGAGAGTGGACATTTTTCTTCAGTCTCAACCACTGTGGTTCTCTGCCTGCCTGGGAAGGCCCCAGACCCACTTACTGAGGAGTTTCCCAGGGTATCCCGTGGTGAAGGCAGGCCCCAGCACAGGGCACAGCACAACGTCCAGCTGGAGTTCCTTCCACCGGGCGATGAACTGGGAGCGGTACACCTGGGGGAGGAGAGGGGCGTGTCATGGAGCCATGTCCGTGCCTGGAGCATCTCAGCCTCTCCAGGCGCAACTGAGGAGGCAGCAGCAGGCGGTGGTGCTCAAGGGAAGAGGCAGAGGAGCATGTGTTTGCCTCCACAGCATGTGACCAGACCATGGCCAGGAATTTGAAAGGTCCCACCTTAGCCATCCCCATTCCCAGGACAGCCTTCATTGTGCCTGGGCATGAGCACTGCAGGCAACCAATGAAGTCCTGTCTAGGCTGAGTGAAAAGCTCATCTACCCCATTCCTATCCTTCTTTTCCCTCCATCCTGTCTCCTCCCCAGCGACCCCTACCCTGCACAATCCCTTTTCAAACCAATGACTCTCCAACCTGGTGCTTGCTGCAAAGCCTCAACTTGTAGCATGATGCCAGAGAGGAAAGCCCTCAAAACACACCTGTATTTGATGGTGATGATTCCACATGTCCTTCACTGACCTGCAGGTGGAAATCATAGCAACATTTTTAATCTTTAAGAGGAGGAAGAATTGCTTAAATCGTCCTCTGGGTTGATAAGCCCTGGTGATTTTAGCAATTGCTTAAAACAATACAGCTTTCACAGTCTTCCTAAAGTTTCCGTTGGCATCTGGCTAAGCAATTAAGCAGCAAATGTCTGGAAGTGCTGGAGAAAAAGTTTCCCTGATGGGACTGGATTTAATACTCATCTCTTCCACAGGCTTCCTGTAATGACCTTATCCATTCAAGTGTCTCATTCCTGTCAGGATATCACTAGGGGCAGTGAAGCCATGTCCAGGAATGAAGGACAACCCCTGCAGAGAGCAGATCACAGCCTGTTGTGAATCCACGGACACCTAGAGGAGAAGGTACCACCCATTTCCATGGACATCCCTGGGGACAATGCCATCTTACCTCATTCCAGCCAAGGCACTCAGGTAGTCAGCCAGGCGGGGAAACTGGAAAGGCAGGAGGTTCCTTAGGGACATGACATGGGAATGCAGTAACTTGTGTCACCTTGGGAAGCCCCCATTCTTGTCCTGAGGGACAGGGACTCACCAGAGGTTTAAGAAGCAGAGCCAGCAGCTTCTTCACTAGCCTTGGGATTTTGCAGGAATTCACCTGTGGTTTCAAGCCTGGATCTACAATATCTCCTGTGCTGAGAGACAACAAGAGGTCATGCCAGAGAAGCTGTTTGCCCTTTCTCAGAGACCTGAGTGTTGCCTGTTTGGGGTGGGAGAGCTGGGCTCGTGCCTGTGCCGTGCTCACGGCGTGGGGATGGAGGTGTTGGCAGTGCTGCTGCCAGGGGGCTCCTACTTACAACACATCCAACCAGGCACGGCCTCCATCAGCAAAAAACGTCTTCAAAAACAGTTCAGTCATGACATAGGGGATCTCAGGAGGAGAAAAGGGCACCAGCTGCACCAAAACACAAGATTATGTGGCAGCCTGGGGGATGTGAATAGTTTCCAAGACCCAAATGTGGACATTCCTCAAAGGCAGAGAAGCACCTCCCTGGGCTCCGTGTGCCAAGAAAAGCCCTGTTTCAACCCTTTTGCATCCAGGCATCTCCTCATGAGATTATTCCTGCTGATTGCCCATGAGATGCGCTGCTCCCCCTGGCAGGGATGTCTCTGCCTGGTGTTACATGGCTGGAGTAACCTAACCCCATACCTCAGCCAGGTCATTTTTTCCCACAGTTGGGCTTGGGAGCTGTGTCTGGTTTCTGAAGGGTGATTTCCTCAGCGAAGGGTGAGGCTGGGGACACCCTGGGGAGAAGAGCAGGGGTGGTGGTGCTCACCTGGTGCCCAGCTGCCTGCAGAGCACGCCTGGTTTCCTTCACTGCCCTCCTCATGCAGGGCGGCAGCGGGAAGTAGCCGTCAGTGTCGTAGTACCCGACCCGCAGGGGAGTGGAGCTGGAGTACACCTGGAGCAAAGAGACACCAGTTTGGCATTCCTATTCCTAATGGGATTGCTGTGAAAATCCTTTAGACATACGCCATTGACCAGGTCTGGGACTAAGACTGGATCCAGCCACATCCACACTACGTCAAGAAAGCAAGGGGGATCCTCTCTGAACCCTGTGACGCAGTGGGAGGGTCTCCTCTACTCCTTGTATTTCCCTATTAAATTCTTAGATGCGAACTGTTGGCTGGTCTGGGACTAGGATTTGACTCAGCTGTACCTAGGCTCTGTCAGGAATTTAGAAAGCAAGGGGGTCCTTTCTGAACCTTGTGACTCAATGAGAGGGTCTTCCCTGCCCTTTGCACCCTTGTCCTTTGCATCCCCAGTCTCCATGCAAATCATTCCAAAGGGACTCTAAGCTCATTTTCCTTTGTATGCTCCATCTTCGTAATAAGTAACAGAGTGAACCCTGTCATTGAACTTTGTTACCCTTTTGCAAATTTTTATTAAAACCTGCTTTTTTCCAGTGCCTTTGGCAGTGATTCTTTAGGTGACCTAAACCACTCATTCGTGACACCCAGCCTGCTGAGGGTAGGTTTGCTCCTATGCTGATGCCCACTGCAGAGGGGGGCAAGAGCTCCAAATGCTAAGGAGTGACTGATTTTCTGGTTTGCTGTTTACAGTTACTCTTTCCAAATGTCTACCCCTGCCTTTTTCTCCAGGCCCCCCCTTCAGGAGGAGCACAGCCACTCTAGACAAGTAGATTCAACCACTGCTATAAAGTGTGGAGGTGGAAAAACCTGATGCTGGTCTGCTGCAGAGAGAAAGGGAACACCCTCAATGAAGAGATTTGCTGCAGCAGTTTCTGATCCTGTCTCATCTTCCCCTAAAGATCTCCAGCTATTTGTTCCCAGTGTCACCTTCTTCCCCGCTCTTTCCTGGGTTCTCTCAATTCGATAAGCTGCATTCGAGCTGAGAAGACAGACAAAATAACTACTGATTTGCCTTTTTTTAAAAAATGAGAATTATGAATTGTGCCCTCAAAAAGAGCTATTTTTACTGAAAACCAGTACTGTAAAGATAACTGGACCCTTCAGGAAGGTGTGTGGCACCATGGAAGGAGCCAGGGCTTGCTGCCTGGAGGCCTCACCTCCTCGTTGAAGGGGATGGGGGGCACGGTGGGGTCCAGCTGGAACATCTCCTGGCAGAGCAGCGCCTTCATGCACAGGGCCAGGCTGTCCACGTCCCTCGCCATGGGCCCCAGCGCACAAGGGACTGGATGGTACAAGAGGAAACCGCCACACTGAGCAGATGGATGTGCCAACACTGGCCCAGCCCTCTGCACAGCCCCGCTGGGGTGAGCAGGCATTGAGGGAGGTTTCAGATGGACTCCAGACAGGCCTTTGTTGTCTCATGTTTTCTTCGGGCCTACAGGAGAACATCAGGCTCTTCACAGGATATAGGGAAAAGAAATATAAAATTCATGTACCTGCCAGGATGCCACTGACAGGGCCAGTCACTCCAGACAGGCTGTGGGAAAAGAAAGAGAAGTATATTGTCATTTCTGTAATGGAGAAATATTCCCGATATCTTTGAATAGCATAGTGGAGTCTCCAGCTCAGGACGAGAAACAGAAGGAAATTATTTCAAAAATTTGGATTGAGTAATGCAAAGCAAGAAATTTTGGCCAAAATAAAACAAACAAACCTAAACTCCAACAAATCTTACTTTTGGTTTAACCAAAACGGTTCCATTTTGGCATTATTTAAGCACTTTCACTCCAGGCTAGATTTACAATGAAAAAATTGTAAATTTTTGTAAAAAAATTGCTCCCACAAAATCTAACCATGCTGTCTCCTGGGAGAGGTTTCGAGCAAAGCAAGCCACCCTTTAAGAGCCACCCTCTCTCTTCCCTCCAAGCACTAGCCCAGTACTTTTCCCCTTTGGCCAAGCCTGACCATGAGCAGGATTGGAAGGGCAGACCCAGCACCCACCTGAGCCTCTCAGCCGTGGGTTTGAGGCCACAGAGCCCGCAGAAGCTGGAGGGCAGGCGGATGCTGCCGCCGATGTCGGAGCCGATGCCCAGGATGGAGCCTCCACCTGCGATCAGAGCTCCCTCCCCTCCCGAGGAGCCCCCGGGGCTCTTCTGGGGGTTGAAGGGGTTCAAGGTCTGGCCGAAGATGGGGTTGCTGCAGTCGTAGCTGGGGAGAAGAAAGCCAGGAGACAGGCTGTGAGGAACAGCCAAATGCCTTGGGTTTGTTTGCTTTCCCTTGCAGAGTCTGTGTGGCATAGCCAACCCTATCCTTTCATCCCGTAAATCCCTCAGGACATGGCTTATTCCCATGAGCCTCTGCTCTCCCTCCCATGCACAAGTGCACTTGATTTCTCTTAACTCAAAGTAGGTTTTTTCCGCTCTTAATCTTATCTGACAGCTCCTTCTGTTGCCAGATAATGAAAGAGGGACTCTCCAGGCCACATCTCAGGAGCCAGGGAGGAGCCTGTCCAGGGACCTACAGGCTCGGTTTTTCCTTCAGACGCACAACCAGAGGGAAGATTTTTAATGATGTGTGTCACCTGAAGAGGGATTGTGGCACGTTGGTCATTGCAAATGGAATGGCCCCTTGTCTCTTCAGGACCTTGACCAAGACGCTGTCCTCCTCCATCAGAGTGCCCAGGCACTGCACAAGCCCACAGGTCGTCAAGTGCCCCTGCAGAGAGGAGAAGTGGCAAGGGACACGGTCAATGCAGTTCCCTTGCTCTTTGGAAGGATCATCTGATGTTCCTTCAGGGGTTATGTGTTTGGTACCAACCCACTCCCTTGCGAGCCCTTGCTCAAAGGGCCAAGGATTCCCTCTCCTTCCATCCTTGGCAGAGGGCTGCCAAGCACTCATTGGGTTAAAGCTTCTCCTGAAGCTGTCCTTGCTCTTTTCCGTGCTTCTTTTCTCCCCTCACCCAAATGCAGCTCCATACTCCATAGGTGCACTAGCTCAGGATCAAACCCAGTGTCCTGCTGTCCACGCGAATCCACCAGCGGGTGTTCAGGGAAGGAATAATCCCAGGTAAACAGAGTTTGAGCGTTTTTCAGTTAACCTTGGTATTTGGGCCTTCCTTTGGGCTTAGAGCCATCGACCTTAGTGCAGCCTGTACTGTGTCATGTATCAGAGCGGAAATAATTTGTATCTATAACTATTCACCCCTGTTTTTTTTCCTGCTGATGGAGGTTTGTGCTGCTTTTGGCTGGGGTAGAGTTTATTTTCTTCACAGTAGCTACTACAGGGCTGTGTTGGATTTTGTGCTGCAAACACTATTGATAACACAGGGATGTTATTGTTATCACTGAGGAGGGCTTGCACAGAGCTTCTCAACTGCCTCACCAGTGAGCAGGCTGGGGGTGCACAAGAAGCTGGGAGGGGTCAGCCAGAACAGCCGATCCCAACTGACCAGAGGGACATTCCATACCATATGGAGTCATGCTCAGCATATAAAGCTGGGGGAAGAAGAAGGAAGGGGAGATGCTTGGGGTGATGGCGTTTGTCTTTCCCAGTTACCATCACGCATGGTGGAGCCCTGCTCTCCTGGGGGTGGCTGAACACCTGCCTGCCCATGGGATGTGGTGAATTAATCCCTTGTTTTGCTTTGCCTGTGTGCACAGTTTACCTAATGAACTGTCTTTATCTCAACCCACGAATTTTCTCACTTTTACCCTTTCTATTCTCTCTCCTCCATCCCTCTGGGTATAGGGGGAGTGAGTGCCCACTGGGATGCAGCTGCCTCAGACACAGCCAGGTTTCCTGTGGTGCAGGCAGAGAGGGACTGGGCCCCTTCCTCATACTCTGTGTCCCACCACTTCACCACCCAGCCCAGCCCACGATGATACACTCCACAAGCACAAAGAGAAGAACCTTGTGGCCGATGTGATCCTTGATGCTGACTGGGATGCCATAGAGCAGCCCTTTCTCCTTGTGCCGTTGTATTTCCTGGAGCTGCTCCTCACACTCTGGGATAAAGTGTCGCAAGCAGTTTGTCTGCTGGGTCACTTCCAGGGCCTTTGTTGGATGTGTGGAGGAACAGGTGTTAGATAAGAACAGCATCGTTACACAGCTGCTATTCAGTAGCTACCCTGATCTACAAAATATGGCAAAAATAACCCTATCCTCAGAGCATCCCAGCTCAAGCTGTCTCAAAAGACTGTCCAGTGATGGATCTCACCCAGGAGACAGAGCATATTTTTCTCTTAATATCTGCTATATTAAAGGCTGGTCGTAGTCCAGCTCCAACACGCCTTTTCAGCCGCCAGCACACACACCATGGCATGGAGAATATAAATGATTTGCTTTGTCCATCTCACTGTGGACAAACACTCACCTTCTCTAAGTAGGTGTAGAGGACAGTCCTGGGGGACAGAGACCCTTCCCGGAGTCTTTCAGTGAGTTCCAGCAGGGGCAGGGACAGGATGGCATCAGTCTGCACACTGGGGACCTGCAGAGGGAAGATGAGGAGGGTCCAGGGCAGCAGCTCCAGTTACCCTTTGGCTCAGGGGATAAGGCTGTTAAGTTTTGTCAACATTGTCAACAGATCTTGCTGGAAAGGCAGATCCTGCATGTGGGGGTTCAGACCTTGAGCTGCCAAGTGTTTTATCCTGGGTTTGGATATCACAAGCAGGATGCAAACACAGGAACCCAGCTGTCTCTTGAGGTGTAGAAGGGCTTCATCCATTCACTGCAGCAGAGGACATGGCAATGCCTTCCTCCTGGCACGGTGGGACTTACCCACTGACCAAGACATAACCTCAGCTGAACAAACACTGCCCAGGGCAGAAGGTACCAAAGTCCTTGCACACAGGTCTCAGGCTGTTCTTTCATCCCACAGAACAGATACAGGCAGTGCAGGACAGCCTGGGCTGAGAACAAACATTTAATAGATCAAGCCCATCAAACTGTAAGGAAGTCAGCAGGAACTCACGGTGGTCCACTCAGGTAAAGAAGACTGGCAGTTCTCAGTGCCACCAGGTTTTTAGAGGTTTTATATAATACATTTATATTTATATAGATATATACTTAAGAAAAAAGGTTGTAGAGATATGTATCACTTGTAGCTGGTATGCTTTATCTGCAGGTATGTTACCTGTATAAACATGACCTGGTTTACCCAGTCTGTATTCAGAAGTGAATGGAGCAGAAAGGAAAGGTGGTTAGAAATGAGTGCTGCGGTAGGAATTCAGGGCTCTGCTGGTTGGGTGCCTGGCTTATTCCCCCCCATGTCACGTCCTGGTTGCTCCCAGGGGACACTGAAAACCCTGTGCTTCATTAGCGTAAAGTTGGACGAGGCACCTTCTGGGCAGCCTGATGGGAGGTGCCACTGACTGGGAACACTGCAACAGTTCTTTTGGAGACACGCCAAGAGCTGTCCAGAAGCCAGGTTTTAGAGACAATTGTATAGGGGTGTGAACAGATGTGCAAACTTAGAGTTAAGTAGAGGAAAAAACTTTCTTGTTTCTACCCATTATCGCCAAGAGATTTTCTAGATCGTGAAAGAATTGGAGTTTAGATCAATGAAGATCCAGTGCATCATCACCTGTGTTGTTCAAAAACCTCTTCTCAGTGAGTAATTCACATTCCCCAAGCTGTAGACTCCCACCACATCTCATCCAGCTTGAGGAGGGCAGTGATCTCCCTTTCTCCCAAGGCAGCCTTTCCTCTTGTTGAGGTCTGCTGGCACATCTCCTTCTTATAAAAGCTATGGGACCATGAGCTGGAAGGAGGAACTGAAGGACAACATCAGCAGACACTCCAGTGGGACTCAGACCCCCAGAAGGATGGGTTACCTGCTCCCTGAACTGCTGGACAGCCTTTGCCATTTTCTTCATACCCTCATCCTGGGTCCTCCGAGCCTCTTCCATTTTCTTCTGGATTATCTTTTTGCCCAGCCATTTCCAGACCACCAGGGCTGCCACGGAGCCACCGAGCAGAGCGAGGGCAGCAGAGGTATCCACCTTCCTCTCTGGCAGGAGCTGTCTCAGCTGCTGCTGGATCATCATGTGTATTTCTGGTCTCCGAGGATGCAGTGAGAAAGAAAAGCAAGGCAGATGCAGGAGACCTTCCTTGACCCCTCAGGCCCATCCCTCCCACCAGCACCACTATCCTGGGTCAGCAAATAGTTCAGGTAGTTCAGTCCAAAGCTGACCCCTGCAAAGCTACTGTAGGTGGAGCGTGCAGTGAAAATGATTAACCACGAAATGGAGAATGTAAAGCTTGGCCGATGAACCTTGTATTCGTTGGGGTCTTGGGGCTTTCTGAACCGTGGGAAGTTCTCCCTTGGGGAGGACTGTAGGATCAGCTGAACAAATGAAGCAAGGAAACAGCTGTTCTCCTGTTTCCTGTGTAGCCTGAGAGGACAATGGGAGAAGAGGAAAACCAGCTTGAAATAACAAGGCTTCCCTGCACAGGGCTGGGGAGTGATATGCCGAGGGGATGCATAGTTGTTGGGTACCTTGGGCTCACCAAGTCTCTTCTGCTGCTGCCGTGGTGGCCAGAGGCTGTTTTGGCACTGCTGTGGTGTCCTCATGCACTAGAAGGAGAGGCTGTTCCACCCTGTGACGAAGCACACTGGTATTGCCTCAGGAGTGGAAAATCCCATAGGCTTGCAGGCCAGAAGCAAACTATTTCCACCAGACATTGGACTAGCTGGTGTCTGACGTCTTTCCAGCACAGATGCCTCTCACTACAAGCACCAAGAACCGCACACTGAGCTGAAGGCAACAACCCAGCCAATATCAGCTATGGTCTGTCTGCAATCTCTGTTGCTTTTGGATGGTGGGTCCTCCCTGTGGGTCTCCTCCCTGGGAAAAGTGTTTGGGCAGCTATGGATTGTGCGTTACAAAACTTTGCAAGCTTCCAGCAGAGTGTGGAACTGGACATGGAAAGGAGGCTGAAGAGCCCTCTCCCTTCAAGGCTACCCGTCAGGTTCTCTAATGCTCAGTTTTCCATTGTCACATCCGTTCTTAGCAGTTGTAAGAGTTCACTGCTGTTTTCTGTCACAATTTGTGTCAGCTGGGAATGTTCTTATCTTAGTTGTTAACTAGAGAAATTTATGAACTCTGAACAAAATTGGCTTTGGTGTCCTTGAGCAAACGTTCTGGAGCTGGCAGCAATGTGGTAACAAATTGAGCTTGTGACAGGCCTTTCCCTGTGTCACTTCCAGCGGCACCCTTCCTTGGAGGATGCCTCCTCAGCTATGGCACTGCTGGTGTGACAAGAGCTGCAGCTTGGGGACATGCCTGCACCTCATCCCGCTCCTGCTCCTTGGTGCTGGCTTCGGCAGGAGCTTCCAGAAGGTGCATGCGAGCAGAGTCAGCATGCAGCAATGCCCAGCCCTCTCCCAGTCCTCATCCATCCTCCAGGAAACCATGCAAGCACTTCCTGAGGCAGAGGTGGGTTCTTTGCCTGTGTGACAGCACCACAACCTCTGTGATGGGCTGAGCAGATGTGGGAGGGTTTCCTCCCTGTGCTGGCAAGTGTCTGGGCATTGGCCTCCCACATCCGCCTGTGCGCTGGGATCTGTGCCATGATCCTGCCCTTTAGACACTTGGTAAATGTTTAACAGAGACAGACACAGCTGTGTCCAGGCTGACTTGGCATTACAAAGGGCAAATTTTTCAGCAAGCACAGCTGCATTTCCACATGGCTGGATGCTTCTCCTATCAATGTGCCAGCATCTCCTCATCCTTCATGAATTCGAGGTATGGCTCCTCCTGCCACCACAAGGCCACAAATCCAAGGGAACCTAAAGGAGGGAAGCAGAGGGATGTCCCAAGTCAAAACTCAAGTCCACAGCAGAGGAGACAGACCTGCCTGACTCGCAGGTCAATATTCACTCCTCCATGTTGATTGTGTCACCTGAACTGATCCAAGACCAAGGTCAAACCCACTAGTGAAGTTCAGATGAAAGCCATGACCTTTTCACAAGGAGAGTCAGCCTGTAACAGCTGGTCTGGGATTTCATTGTGGCAACAACTGCATGTCCTTCACTTTGGACCATCCCAGAAAAAGGCAATTAAACCAAATCAGAGAGTCCCCTCCTGTCCCCAGCAACAGCTGCACCAACTTTGCTTGCAAGAGCAAAACTGCACTGATTCACTGTCAGCAGGTTCAGCTCTCAAGCAGGCTGGGTCCTGTCAGAAATTTTTATAACTGAACTGTTTTCTCTCTAAATTGGTAAGAAATATTTTAAAGTCGGCTTTGACTCCATTTTGATTGAAATGACAATACAGCTGTGTCTTGTGTTCATGTATTTGTAACCAAACACTCTGATACCCTTTTAAAAATAATTTACAAAAGCATGTTAACTATGCTGCTCTGAAAGAATTCTAAAGATATTTTACAAAATACCGAAATTGTAGTGAAATGGGCTGGACCCCTCTGGGGAACTTGTTCAAGTTGGCTCAGAGGGCTGAATAAATATTTTCTGGGAACTCTCCAGTTTCTGACTCATTTCAGCCTGGAACATCCATTGGAAGCATAACACTTTCCTCAGTTCCAGTCCAACTCCACCAGCACTCACAGAACATAACAGCTGCTAAGAAACTTGCCAGTACTGAACCTGCAGCTCTCCAAACACCAAGAACATCAGTTGAGAGGTGAGGGTCTGTCTCTACCAATCTTTTTTCTCATTGCTCAGCCAGGACTCTGTTGGCTTTTTCTCAATAAACTGCGATAGGATGGGACGAGATGACTCCCATAGCAACCCTCAGACCTCTGACAGCAGGGGCTGCTTTCTCTCCTGACCATCCCTACATTTCCCTCACTTTTCTGGATATTGCACTATTTTCCTTCAGCCGTTCCATAGCCACGTGGGTTGTATGACTCCTACTTAGAACTTGTCCAGCAAGGCAGAGACATGATTGGAAAGGGTGCTGCAGAGAGCTCTTAGTTCTTCACCAGAAGCCCAGGAGCATTCCTACTTCTTCCACCATGTCTGGTGTCTTGCACAGGTCTGTCCCCACTGAGTGACAGCTGAGACTTCAGTGCCCTGATGGTGAGGGACTGGTTCCAGCTGCTCCATGACTGGGCACAAATCTTACAGCAGGAAGATGGGCTTTCACTGGTCTCCCATAGGCAAGCAGGGAATGCAGGAAGCTGGAGAACAGTAACATGAAAGAACAAAAAATAAAGAAAGAGCAGATTGAGACCATGCTTGGAGGGTGAGGATTTGTGCAGCAAACAGCTGTTTCAGAGTGAAAGATGTACCAACCCTATTTTCAAGGGTGAGTCTTGTTATGTTCCGGTGTTTCATTTCACCTGCATTTTAAACATTTGCTTTAAGCTTCTTCAACTACCACCTTCCTTGAAACTTGTTTGAAGTGAATATCTGGGATCTGGGGAATGTTTGTGTCCCTAATTTTCTCTGCCACTGCCTGCTACATAGAGAGCTCTCTGTGCTTTGGGTACTGTAAGGGGACAACTGACCCTTTCTAACCATTCATGTTCTGCTGGTGTAAGTCCTTCTAGGGAGTTTTATTTGCTCCTGGTGCTGCGACTATGCAATAATGTGAACTGCGAACTAAAGAAAAAGTCCTGCTAAAGAAGGTAAAACCAAATAAAAACCCTGGATTTTCTGATGCCTCAGTCTCTCAAACTTGCTTGGTTATTCATCTGGCCACAGAGTGAAATGTGGATTAAGAAGGGTGGATTTAAATTATTAAAATCAAGAGGGAGGAGAAAAAATGATCAAAGACCATAGCCAGGATATTGTGCTGAAGATCAAAGAAACTAGTAAAAACAAAGCCCTTTTGGCCCAAACAGCATTTGTACACAACTCTCTGAGACAGACCAAAGGCTGGACTTTGGTCAGCGCCAGGCAGCTGGACAAGCACTCTGCAAACACACGGTGCAGGTCTGCAAGGGCTGCACAGCCTGAGACAACAGCTCTTGGTGAAGGAGCTGCCGCAGGGCTGGAAACAGCAGCACTGTGCTGGTGGCTGTGGAAGGGGCTGATATTCTTTTTCCAGCCTGGAGGAGGCCTGGAGGAAGAACTCTCCTGAAAACTTAAAGTTATGCCCTCCTAAAGGCCTTTCTCTGCTAATGTTCCAGCACCTGACTTCACCAGACTGCTCTCAGCATCACCCTCCCCACATTCCCCTACATTTATGCAACAATGACAACTGATGTCATGGATGACCTGGCTGGAGAAGGGCCCTGAATTTTACCCAGGAAGGTGCTTTGGTCTCTGCCCAGCTGATCTGTAAATTCCTGAACAGGCTCCTAAATCAGGTCCAAACATGTATCTTATTTCCCTCACACTTACTTCCCTTTTTCAACCTTCTTCTGGACACGTCTTCTCCACCTCATCCAGTTCAGTGCTAGGAGAGCATTATCTGAGCATCCATGAACTCTACTTCAGCACCTGCTGGATCATAGGGAGAAATTCCCTTTGGGTCTGGGAGCAAGTGCTCCAGGATCCTGAGAGCTAGTGACTGGCTGGAGGCAGGAGAGAGGAGAGTGGGAGGAACCGCAAATCCCTTCTAGAGCCATCCACAAGGAGCAGCTGGAATGCAGAGCACAAGTATGCCTGGGGAAATTCCTTTTAGAATCAGGACTTTTTCACTTGGTTCAAAGATATGCAAAGATATGGAGGGATACAGGAGTGAAGGACACACTCTTTTCCTTGCAAAACAAGGTCTGTGCACGCTCAGGTTTGGCCAGGAACGGTACCTGGGCAGATTACCTGTTTAATGGAGAGCTCCCATCTTCCCTTTGAGAGCACAGCTAAAGACCCTTTGCTCCCGGCCTGAGAGGGTCGCGGTCATTCCACGGGCTCCTCCCAGGCAGGAGCTCCGTGGCTGGTGCCCCCAGCAGCAACCCTGCAGAGGCAGGGCATTTCCTCGGAGCAGGGCTGTGCCACGGAGCTCCTCCGGCTCCGCAGGGCTCAGAGCGCGGTGAGTCAGGCTGTGTGACTGTCACGCTCGCTGTGTGACTCAGAGCCGCTGGTGACCACGGCAGGCAGCTGGTGACTGCAGCATCCCCGCGCAGCCCCAGGGAGGCACATGAGTACCGAGGGCACTGTCACCCCCTTGCCTCTGTCCTGGTGCCTGGAGAAATAGGCAGGCTTGGGGAAGGAATCATCCTAATGATCATCGCTAATGGCTGTTGTGGTGAATGAAGCAAACACAATAACCAGGGGGCCACAAAGCCCAGAAAAAGAGGTTTGGTGGGCTGGTACCAAAGAGTAAAACCCCCTTCTGGGAAGATGGCTTCTGCCTTTGAATTCCTAGGATTCCTGAGGGGCGGTTCAGTCTGCCTGACGGACAGTTGACAGACACCCCTTGTATCCCCTAAGGAAAGGTAGCCAGACCTTCTCCACCTGTCTCCTCTTCCTATAGGTCCCTGCTATGCCGTCCCTGCCCCCTTCCCTGTATCCCTTTGAAGCCCCTCAGTCTCTTATCTCGCTCTCTTCGCATCCGGTCCCCTTCGAGGGAGCTTCTACAATAAACCCTTGGAACATCGGCCGAAGGGCCTCCTTTGCTCATTTGTTTCTGGCCACGCCTGGGCTATCCACAAGCCCCAGGCACGCTGGGCTTCGTGCCCTCCACCGCACGGGCTGGGAGGCTGGCTAGCGAGGCACCGAGGTGCCCCTGGGTGTTCTCCCTTTGTGTCAGGCACTCCTGGAACAAGCTGCTGCCATCTCAGCCCGGCCAGCGTGCCAGCGTGTTAATATAAATGACCGTGCCTTGTTTCAGCACACACGTGCTTATTCAAAGCATGTCCTTCATCACACCCCCTTTCTCCTCCAGCCTCTTCCTCCACCTTGAGAGTGAAGGATGGGTCAAGAAGCAGCACACGATTGTCACAGTATTGTTGGAAGCACCAGACAGTGGAATGGCCTAAGTGTAGCCACAGAAACGCTTTCTCAGTTTTCCCTGAAGTGTTTGTAAGCAATAAACACCCATCTTTTCCTATTGCTTAACTGGAAGAAATGATGAGGAACAGGAGTGATGACAGACGAGTTAACATTCCTCACAGCTTATGGTTAAACAGAGAACATTAAGCTTTGCACTACTCCCTGCACAGTTAAACTGCTGGATGGTGTGGAGATCTAGACAGCAAATGAGTTCAGGAAGGGGACAAGTTTGTGGAGGAGAGCTCTCTTGGCAGCTGTTTAAATCCATGGGCTGACTGCAAGTCTTTGCCAAAAAGTCCCTTGGCCAAACAATGGCACAGCCAGAGAGGGAATCCTGCACTTACCAGGCTATACTCTCCCACAAATATCTGCTCCTGCCCACTGTTGGAAGTAAAATATTGCAATAAACGGCTCTTTGGTTTCACACCATACAACAGATAACATTAAACTGTTGTTATTGGATCCCTTTGGTCCAGCATTAACTCTCAGTCCTTTCTTTTGTTTTTTTTTCACTCAGTTTAACAATGAAGGACAATTTAGGCAGACATGAGATTTTTGCTGACCGAATTTAGTGCCACTTTATTGAAACATTAGTTCACAGTTTTCAGCTCACTATCTACTTTACTTTGCATCAGGTAGAAGGTGGCTGGAATGAAGGGCAGGGAGTGAAAAGCCACCACACTGGAGGCTGCTTCCCAGAAATCACAGGTTTCTCTTGGTGCTGTGGGCAAGAGTCTCCACCTCCTTCATGAAGCGCAGGCACAGCTCCTCCTGCCACGGCAATGCCACGCACTGCACGGCCACGGGCAGCCCCACGGCTCCTTCCACAGCCTGCAGAAGTTAAGGACAGTGCTGAGTCAGGGCACCAGGGCACCCGGGCAGGCACGGGACACTGCAGGAAGGGAGGGCACAGGAAGGCAAGCGAGGGCACAGCTGCCAGGCTGACAAACACCAGCCCTGCTGCACCGCAGGCTACTGGAACAGTGGATGCAAACTGCACTGCTAACCAAGCTCCACTCTCATTAGGAGATGTAGACAAGCCTCGGGACAATGTCCCAGAGGTGTCACTATGCCAGTCACAATCTTTGCTAAGATTTAAGCTCTTTTCCTGCTGACCTCCTTCAGCCTCTTGTCCCAAGGGTCTCCGTAGTGGCCTCGGTAGTGCTTCAGTTCTTCTTCGTCGGCTCTCGTGACCGTGCTGACCGGCACCACCCCAGCAGGGAAGTTCAGCACGTTGTACAAATTGGTGTAGGAGGTCGCAGCTGGAAAAGGTCACACAGAGAAGGCAAAATGGCAAAATTTAATGTGCTGGGCCAGCAATGACTTTCGGGTGATAACCTGAGTTGTGGGAATTGCAGACTGGAGTTGCTGGTCCTGAGTGAAAGGAATGAGGCATTTGTCTTTAAAAATAAACTGTGGGCCTGCTAATAGATAAAAACTAGCACTAAGAGATAAAAGAAACAATGGGAAAGGATTCCACTGACTGATGAATGGAAAGAAAGATTTGTCTTTATCAGTAAACTGTAGGCCTGCTACTAAATGAAATTGAATATCAAAAGATGAAAGAAACAAGGAGGAGAACCATAAATGCCATAGGAATTAACAAAAGGGCCAAGGGGGGTATACATTAAAAGGGAATCTTGAAAATTAGGCATTCCGGGAAGTCTGTACCTCTCAAGTACCTCAGCCAATGGGGAAAGAGAGAGGGAAAATACGGTCGGGAAATTAGGATAAAAAGGAGGCTGCGTCCTCCAGAAATTTGGGAGACCCCAGGGTACTGCCCCATGGCCTCTCCCTTTATTCGAATAAAGTAACGGGACTCCTCTGTCTCCTTTTTAGACATAAACCTCTGGTGTTGGTAGATTAATTTTCCTGACATGAGGACGCCCTGAAAACATGCTGCCTCAAAGAGACTTTTGATGGAGAGGTTTGAGTGCCAGAGAGCAGACAGTGACCTGTGCCTTCACCTGTCACTCATGTGGAGATTACATGTGCTCTGGGAGGGACCAATTCAGAGTCTGCATCTATCCCTGGGGAAAAATCCCAGCTATCTTTTCAAGATATTCCCGATGTCCAGTTATGTAACACCACCGTGGGGATTTTGGATCCCAAAAGGTCATTGCTAGAGAGTTGGAGGACCCTGACTGTTTGCTGGAAGCTACAAAAAAAGGCCTTTTTCTGCAAGTCACATGCAATGAGCCTTCCTGCTGTTTGCAGAGTCTTGGGGAATGTGAGACAGCTGCGTCCACAAGAGCTTGGTCCTGTACCAAAGTCTGCCACAGCTGTCTCACTGCCAGTGTCTGCTGCGGGAGGAGCGAGCAGCGTTGCACGGTTTGGGCAATGCCCGCGGGGCCCAAGCGCCCTGCTCAGCTCTGCCCACCAACACCACCATGGGTGTGTGCGGGCTCTCCTCAGGGGACGTTACCGAAGAGCTTCCCGGCGTAGCCGTGGTTGAAGGCCGGCCCCAGAGCGGGACAAAGGATCACGTCCAGCCTTAGCTCCCTCCATTTGGCAATGAATTCGGTGCGGTAAGCCTGGAAGGAAAGACAGAGGAGATGACAGAAGTGTCTGTTGGACAGCAGTGGCAGATCAATGCTGACACAGAGGAAAAGGAGGGAGGAAGCCTTCCTGGATACAACGAAAAAATTAAGATAAAATCTGAGCTGTGCTTTGAAAGGGTCAAGGGATTTTGTTCTTCTGCTTTTAGGTTTCCTGTCAGAATACCATACCATGTGCTGCCCAGACCTAGACATCAATGCTAGTTGTGTGTTTCAGAACTGATTTGTTTGAGTATTAACCCAATCCTTTCCATGAACAGCTTTGTTTTAGAATTATATTGAATGGACATCAACAGCAGTTTGTTTAGATGACTTAAATGTCACATTTCCTGAAAGCTTTAGTTATTCTGGCAGAAGTATTAGAAGACATGAATCCAAAATACTTCCACAAAATCATCTTTCATTCTGCATGAGTATACAGGTAAGGAAAGGAAGCAGCAAGAGGCATTTGGGCAAGCCTCAGGACATCCCCCACAATGCAGGAGGCACGGCTTCAGGACTGTACTGCAGCTCCAAGAGAGATCCAGATTTGTAGTCTGGTTTACCACAGCTTTGCTGAGCATCAGGCAATGAATGAATCCACCCCCAAAGAGATGTCCCACTTTGTCTTAGCACAGGGACACAGATGGAACCACAGAATGGTTGTTTCTGCAGCCATTTCCTGGCTACGGAGACACATCTGTCCCATGGCCCAGCCCCTGTCCTGCACAACCCTTTCACAGCAAGTTTTCTATACAAGAGGCTTCAAGCTCTCTCACAAAAGACCTGGCCTTGGGGCTATTTTTTAGTCTGACCTCAATTTCCACCTGCAGTCTGAGATCCATCCTGCTGAAAGTTCAACGAATGACATGTGTTTCCAGGAAATACAGTCACTGTAGCTAACCTGATTGTTTTTTTTAATTCTGAGAGAAAAGCTGGTCACTAGCCAAAAGTTTTGAATTAGCTCTTGTTTGCAGTAGATGAAAACATATGAATATGATTTCACTGAATTACAACAATTCAAAATACCTTTGAACACATTAGACCGTCTAAAATGTTTTCTTTTTGGGTGTTTTTTGTTGTTTTTGTCGTTTTTTTGGGGTGTCTCTTTTTTCTGTGTTTTTTATTGGTTTGTCTTGGGGGTTTTTTGTGTTTATTTGTTTGGTTCGGTTTTCTGTGGGGTTTTTTTGGGAGTGGGAGAGGAATCTGTTTTCACCTTAAAAAAACCCCCATGCCTGTTTCATTTCAAACACTCCCACCAGTGACCAGGCAGCTTTTTAGGAGTTTCTCCTCTGCCCTATAATTTGTCAGAGCAGAGTGCACACCCATGGAGTGGCTGGCACTGATAGAGGCTGGTGGTGCAGGCTGGGGGGATGTTTCTCCTCAGGGAGGATTGTGAGGGTGTCCCAGGGAATACAGATCCTGCCTTGTGGGAGGACACCAAAACAGCCTCTTCGGCGTTGCAAAACACCAGCTGAAAGAGGATACTCTCTATAAATAGACAGAGGCAGCGGAAAATACCAGAGAGGAGAGGTGCTATTTAAACCCGAGGACAAAAATAAAATAAGGATAAACTGGAAGGGAATAAAGAGCACAGGAAACATGAAGGTCTCCAACCAGCAAAGCAGGGAGGAGAGGAGACAGTTAATAAAACCAAATTGAAGCATAAAACTCAGCCAGCTTAAAAGAGGAACCTGGTCAATTTGTGGCAGCACTGGATGCAGTTGTCCAGGAAAAAGCTTCCTGTCTGAGGTTCCTGATCTCAAATGAGTTCATAAGAAAGCCACCTAAGTCACGGAGTTCACAAACACAATTTTTGACTCCTAATGTCTCTGCTTGATAGTTCAAGCATGGCCTTAGCTCACAACAATAGCACCTAATACCTGAAGTGAAGAATTAGCAACAAGAGACAGAAAAGACAAAGTGAAGCCTAATCTTTAGTGGCTGTTTCTATGCTATTTTTGCTTAGACAATGCAGGGCAAAGGATGATGAATAATTTCCAACCCCAAGTCCATCACAGAGTGCAAAACAATTGCTTAGAAACTTTGGGGCGCTCTCACTATAGTAAGGAAAATAAAATAAAAGTCACATTACCGCCGCTGCTCCAAGCTGATCCCAGAGGTTTTTGGCAGATCTGGAAAAGCGGCAGAATTAATGAGCTTTGTGACTATGGCAACAGAAAACAATTAAGAAAATGCACAGACAGCCCATTTTTATGGTAACTGCATGACCCTTATGGGAACAAGCAATGGTACCACCCAGCTGATTCCCCTGGTGCACACATGCTTACAGGTACATCAAAAGAGCTTTTGTTAAAGCATGCCAGAACACCTGGATAAAAATCAGTCTTCTAGACTCATTTTCTACCAGTTTGGTGTGTCTGTGCTCCTTTTGGAGGTGCAAGTACCTCACACCACACTGCACGTGCAAGCGGAGACCTCTGCATTAACTTGGCACGTGTTACTCTGGGTGCCACCTGATGGGGAGAACAGCCTGTATCTCCCTGTACTGATTCCATAGAGCATGGATTCCATCCTAGCTCTGTCACTCTGAGGATCCTTACGCTCTCACAATAACCTGTGGCTGAATAGCCCTGGATGACCCCGTGCTGAGCCCAGGCGGTGCAGGGGCAGCACACACTCACCTGGCTCAGCCCGTGCAACACAGCCCCGTGGCAGGGCTCTGCACAGCCAGCTGGCATCTACCTGCATGAGCGGGTGGACACAGCCAAGCACACCCCCTTTCTCCAGAGCTACCTCAGTGTGTCTTACCCCACTCCACAGAGAGCGTTGAGATCCCGAGCAATTCGTGGGTACTTGCGGAGGAAAGAGAAAAACTTGGGATTAGTCAACAACAATGCAGCTGGAATAGCTGGCTACCGTGCGGCTGCATTTTGGGCATCTGTCTTGTCCTAGCAGAAGTGGCTCTGAAGAACAGGCCAGTTCCAGTGAAGTGGGTTTACTCCCACAATAATTTACGCATTTAATCACAACAACACATACAAATAAGGCTCTAGACCACACTACTAGTCCTGGATCTAATCTTCTGGATGTAGGAATGCTGTTTAGATCCTCAGTAGTGATATGCATTCTCCTGGAGCTCATTGCTGGATGAGATGTATGCTCACAGGTTTCCCGAGAAAGGATCATATTTCAACCTCTCCAGGCAAAACTCCCACAAAAGGCTGTCAGACTTACTTAATAAATTCAGCCTGGGTTTAGAGATTAAATGTTAATCATTATGAAGCCCATCAGGCACTTAACTTGAAGCAGCCAGGCATTCCTGGGTGGTACAATTTACATCCCTGCACAAGGAAATCTCCCCACCTTGCAGATTTCCTGTAACACAGGTGAGACACATCCACACACTTACTATGGGTTTCAAAATGATAGCCAAGATCCTTTTCACCAGAGCAGGAAGCCTGTAAGTATTGAACTGGGATTTCAGGTTGGGATCCACCATGTCTCCTTTGCTGGAAGGGCAGAGAGTGAAAAAGTGAGGACAAGTCACCTGTGGACAGGTCACAGAGCAACAGCAACAGCAGTGCTGCTCCCAAGGCAGGGTTTGTTTTGGAGGGGAGTTGCTAGAAGACAAAATCTGCCTGTTCCAAAGGCAAACACTGAACGAGAGATGCTGAGGTGGAAATGCTCATTGCGAAAGTTACAGATAAATCAGTACTTTACTGCCTGTGTCATTAGGGCCATGAGTTCTGGAGGGCTTTGCAGTGGTGGGGCCATGCACAGCCCTGGGCATGCTGAGGTGAGAGACTGGCTGGGTGGGCACCTATCACATTACCTGTGCATGTGAACTGGCTGCTGCTCGTGCTAAAGTCATCCAGCCAGAAACTGCTCCTCGCCTGCTCACTATTCAGTTTGCATCCACAATATAAATGCTCTGGATGCAGCCACTGGCCTCACAGTTCCAGGTTTCACAGCCCACGCTGCAATGGGGTTTTACTCACAAGCAGTCCACCAGGTGGGCGGCCCCATCCGAGAAAATCCCTCTGGTGAACAGCTCATCCACCGCATAGTCAATCTTCGGTGGGACAAAGGGAACAAGCTGCAAGAAAACCATCCCTGTCCAAGAGGCAGCAACGGTGAATGACTCACAGAGCCCTCTGTGAGCCTCCCTGCCTCGCCAGTGGTCGCCAGAGGTCAGTGGAAAGTGGTGGGAAGCTTACACCCTCCTTGGCTGCTCTAGGACAGCAAGACCTCATTTTCATCTGCCTGCTGTCCTTTGCCATTAGTCCCATCCAAGGCATTAACACATATTGGGACCTGGCACAAGATCAACTCCTCGGCACATTAGAGAAGAATTCTTAGAAACTTCAAACTACCCATTTTTAAATTTTTTTAAATTAATTTTCATCATTGGAACAGCTGCCGTATAGAAATCTCCACTGGTGGGGCCACAGAAAAATGTAGGCTAAAAGAAGTCCCTGGAGGGTCAACTGCTCCAACCTCCTTCCCACTTACCCACTGAGAAATCTGTGAGCTGTGTTTAACAGCTGAGGGATCATGGAAAGTGTTTTGAGTTTGATATTTATGGGAACACCAAGCACGATGGAAAAAACAGTGCTTGGGGTGACTTGGAGATATCTGAAAATACTTATCACGTCTGCTAGGCCAGAAACATAAGCAAGATCACTCCATTTGGAAAACAAGCTGTTGCATTTGCCTTTCTCTTTTACGGCGAGCAAAAGTGGAGATGGAAAGTGATTTGCCCAGACCTTGTAAGGGGCAGGGTAACAGCTCCAGGCAACCACAGGCATGGAAACCCACCGTGTGCCCTGCCTCCTGGAGGAGCTTCCTTGTGTGCTGGACAGCCCGTTTCATGCTAGGCGAGGGCTGGAAGTAACCATCTCCTTCGTAATACCCGATGCGGAGAGGCTTCGAGCTGGTGTAAACCTGTGAGAAGAGAAGCCATGACTTGCACCCAGGAGAAGAGCAAGACTGGACCGTTCCCAGGGCTCGGGGAGGCACCAGCTGAGGTCTCCTGTGTTGGGGGGAATGACGGGAGCTGGCAAAAAGCAGTGCTGTCCGGAACACAGGTGTGCAGCAGTGGTCCTTGGTATGGTCTTCCTGACACCACCTCCTGCCTGCCAGCCCTGCTGTGTGGCTGCTTCTTGGGGTCACTCATGCTGGGTGTTCTCTGTCCACAAGGGGGTTTCCCTAGGTCCTTTGCTATCTTGGGACATTAAACTGAAAGGGAACCTCCCGAGATCGTACTTTGTTGCTGGGCAGATGGAGACATGGGAGCGCCTCTGAGCCTCACCTCCTCGTTGAAGGGGATGGGGGGCACGGTGGGGTCCAGCTGGAACATCTCCTGGCAGAGCAGCGCCTTCATGCACAGGGCCAGGCTGTCCACGTCCCTCGCCATGGGACCCAGCATCCCCGTCACTGCGAGCACAAAGGGCCTGTCACTGCAGCCAGGTGGGCTGGCGTTGTCACAGAGCTGCTGGTAGGGCTCCAGCATGGGGGAGTTTCAGGTCAGGGAAGAGGAATAGAGAATGAGTGTAATGAGCAAGGAGGTCCAGCAGGAAGGATCTGTCAGAGCAGAGGCAGCCTAACGAGCCTAATGAGCTCCTGGGCCAGGCTTCTGGCAGCTGCGAGGAGGGAGGGCTGCAGCCTTCCTGCCTATGCTGCCTGGCAGCAGCTGAAGCTGCCAGAGCCTCCTGGGAGACATCCCAGGAGGGATGATGATCTCCAGGATGATGATCTCCAGGGAGACATCCCAGGCCTTTGGGATGCACATCTCGCACCTCTCCTGCTATGCATTGCACTGTCTGATTCCATTCCATCATTGCATCGATTTCATCCTGCTGAGGTTCAGCCAACTCCGGCCACCAGCCAGAAACAGAACAAGCAATGTAAAATGTCGTAACACGAGGCTGTTTTAATAGGTCACTGCTTTGGCTGGCCAGGAGGCACAGAGCAGAGCAGGCACACTTGCTGGCATTTCAGTAGTAGGAGGTGTAAGAGGCAAAGGTTTGATGTAGTAACATGTCATCATGGACTTACCTGATTGCATTCCTACGAGAGGAGAAATGACTCCCTGTTTGCTGGGAACATAATGGGAGAAGCAGATTAGCAGCAGCTCTGGCTGTAAGGCAGGTCATCATGCTGAGCTTCAAGCTTCCCATTTGCCCTCAATCAAATCTAGGAGGGCAAAAGTTCCTGCAAAGACTTGACACTTCCTAGGCTAGGAAGACTTACATGGTCTGGAAGCTGCTAGGGACAGTATCTCTTTTCCCCACTGAAACTAATTCCTTATCTATGGGCAAACTGCCTCTGATAAACAGAAAACTCTTACAAGCAAAGAAAGGGCTGGAAAACATCCAAAAAGGAGATTATCCTGTAGTATTTGCTTTCAGCTTCTTGGCCAGTGCTATTAAAAACTGGCTAAGTCTTTGTTGTGATAGAAATTGAAGTCATCTTTTGTCATTAATAAAGCAAGTTCAATGCTAACTTAACCCTGGAGGAAACCATGGGCACTACTACAAAGTTTGATGCGCTGTGGGGGACACTTTGCAGCCTCCACAGGGGGTGAAAGAAGAGCCGGGATATACCTGATCCTGTACCCTGTGGGTTTGAGGCCGCAGAGCCCGCAGAAGCTGGAGGGCAGGCGGATGCTGCCAGCCACATCCGAGCCGATGCCCAGGATGGAGCCTCCACCTGCGATCAGAGCTCCCTCCCCTCCCGAGGAGCCCCCGGGGCTCTTCTGGGGGTTGAAGGGGTTCAAGGTCTGGCCGAAGATGGGGTTGCTGCAGTCGTAGCTGGGGAGGGGAAGATCAGCAGGTGAGTGAGGTACTTCTGCCTCTGCAAACCATAAATACAGGGCTTAGAGCACCGTGCAGGGGTGGGTGTGGAATTCAGGTAGAATTGACATGAAGTAGATTTGGTGAGACAGCTGAATTTAAGAAGAAAGAGGCATCAAATACAAGAGAAATCGTTTTAGATCAAAGTAAGGAGGCAATTAATGTGCGTGATTAGCTTGGATAGCAAGAGACACGTGTCACAGTGTTTCCATGAAGGCAAACATGCCATTACTTTATCATGGTCTGCGGGATGTTGGTTTTCACAAAGGGGATTCCCCCCTGGTGCTTTAGAACCTGGACAATGACACTGTCTTCTTCCTTCACTTGGCCCAGAAATTTCACCATCCCTCCAGAGGAGATGTGGCCCTTGGGGATGGGAAACAAAGTTCTTTAGGTGCAGGAGAGATGCTGTTTGAACTGTGACAAAAGCAGACATAAGTCGGGATGCCTCTTGTGACAAAGTTCCCCCCTAACTTTTCTCAGAGGCAGAACAGGACCTGACTATTCCACGGAAAACCAGATCAGAACAGGTTAGAAGTTTCTGCAGAAACCAAAAATTTCATCACAAGAAAGGCAGGTTTGCTTGTCCCACAATACTGGATCCAGAACATTCTTGTCTGAGGAAACTCTTCGCCAGTCCTGACGAGGATGGGACATCCTGGCCTGTTCCCAGACCCAAGCCAAGAGACAGAGGAATTGGGGATGTACCTTGCAGTTAATGTGGTCCTTGATGCTGACGGGAATGCCATAAAGCAGCCCCTTCTCCTTTTGCTTCTTCAGTTTCTGGAGCTGATCCTCACATCCATGAATGAAGTCTGTCACACAGTTCACCTCCCGATTCACCTCCAAAGCCTCTCCAGAACAGAGAAGAGCAGCAAGACAGATGAACGGATGGAAGGAGACATTACATACTGAGTTTTCAAGCTGAATTTTCTAGCTCCTCAAAACCTCAGCATTTATTATGCAGATCTTACTTATAAACTTCAGATGTTTCTTCCTGAGATATTTTTCTGTCCTAGATCTCTGTCCTGCTTATTTTCCTGTAAGCCACCCTTCAGACATCACAGTACTGACAAATTGTAATCCCCAGCATTGCTGGTTCTCTCAGCAAATGAGCTGATTTTTAATTTGAAAATCTCACTGTAGGAGAGCCCTGCAGCATCTCTGCCATGCTGGAGGTATCACTCACTTTGTTCATGTAGGAGTAGAGGACACTTTCTGGGGACAGGGACCCCTCCTTCAGTTTCTCTGCCAGCTCCACCATTGTCAGTGAGAGGATATGTGAGGTCTGGGTGCTTGAGTTCTGCAAAGGGTGGAAAATTTGGTACAGAGGGAAGAAAAAGACAGAAAAGGTTGGTTAAGGCTGCAAATACCCAATTCTAACATCTGCCTAGCAATCACCTTGCATGGAAAATTTTAGAAGATATGCCCTGTAGACATGCAGACCTCCCACAGAGCACTGTGTGTGCTGGAGTGGGGAATTTGCAGATGGGGAATTTGCTGAGTCTTAGTTTGTAAAACCAGAATAAAAACAGGCAGAAAACTGCACCTTGACTGGAGAGTTTCGTGAACCTGTAAGAGTGGTTTGACCTGTCTCTGTTTACTCTCCTACAGGCCTTCACTCCCCTTCTAACTCTGTCTCACTGAACAGCAGTCCAACCAGCTAAAGTTTTACAGAATTTATCATTAACATGGAAAAAAAAAAAAGTGTGGGCTGTTTCCATCCTCCCCTCCAAGAAAAGAATAGCAGGAGGTATTTCTTCTGGGTTTAAGACAATTCCAAGGGTTTGACCTCCAAAAATCCAGGTGCTTCTTTACCTGGGCCTAGGCAGGAGGAAACGGCTTTTGGTCGCTTATGTGCAGATGTTGGAGGGATGTGAAGCTCCCTTGTACTTTGAGGATGATGGGGCCGAAAGATCCCCATGGAGGGGCAGAGGAAAGAGGATGGGAGAGGAAAGGCTTGGCAGCAGGGATGGATGAGGAGAAGGGGCACAGGGAGGTCTGGGTTGGTGATCTGATTGAGAAGGTCCCAAGCTCCACTCTTTGTTTCATCCTCAGGATTTCCTCAGTGGGTCTGTATTGAGAAATACTTAATTTACACTGCCTTTTGAGGCAATGGAGGGTGATGACTCTCATAAAACATTGGGTTGGTGATGTTCCAAAACGTGCCCATGCCCCAGCCACCATTCACAGGGGGATTGAACAGAGCTCCCTCATTTTTTTGGTTATCCAAATTATAATCCCTTCCTCGCATATATCCCAAATTTACCTCTTGCTTAAGCCTGTGAGCTGCCTTCTCCATCCTCTCCAGGGCCAGATCCCGAGACCTCCTTGCCTCATCCATCTTCTGCTGGACCTGCCTCCGTCCCAGCCATTTCAGAAGCACCACAGCTGCAGCTGAGCTGCAGAGCAGAGCCGAGAGGGCACGAAGGTCTCCCCAGGATGGATCCAGGACCTGCCACAGTCGCTCTTGGGTCATGATTTCTGTCTGTGAAGTCCAGCTGCAGACACCTGGCTCTCGAACCTTCTCTTCCGAGGGCTGATGAATGCAGACTCTGCGCTCGCCTGCTGGGCAGGATCAGCTCTGAAGCAGAGCTGCTTTTGCAGAGTCCAGGAATGGACTTTTCAGACTGTGGACTTTGAAAGGGTCTGGCTGCTGGAGCAGCACTGTGGGTCAGGCTGCAAAGCAGCGTGCTCAGCTTACTCAGCCTGGAGGCTTTCCCCAAGGCAGGGGTGTCCTCAAGGCTGTGTCTCCCCAGCCAGCGGCTGCGGCTGTACCTGGCTACACACAGAGCTGAATGCCAGCAAAGCCCAGCTCTGGGCTAGCCCTGCTATACCCACGTGCAATAATTAATGAACACTTAAGCCCATTAACAAGAGGTGCTCGGCCATTATCCCTGTCCCTTAGGCAGCATCACCTGCAGCCCTGTGAGTCTGGCAAAAAGTAGTTCTGCTTGTCCTGGGGAATCTCATAAAGGGGGTGAAACTGTTCCTGTGGAGAGATGGGAGCTCAGGAGAACCAAGAGAATTAAGGTGCAACAGTGATTCTGGAAAAACACTGTGGAAGGAACGATCTGAAGATGCCTCCAAGGAGTATGACTGCTCTGTATCATTTTCAAGCAAAGCTCCTTTAAAAAGCATTTTGGCAACCTGAATCAGAAGGTGAGCACTTCTGGGAAATCCCCTCTGATGGATCCAGAGTCTTTCTGCTCTGCTGTTTATAACCCATCCTCCAGCCAGCAGAATGCAAAGGAGCTGGACCATGGACTTTTACCAGCTGCCCCTTCGGGTGCTCTCCTTGCCCAGGACTGTCCCGTGGCTTAATGCAAAAAGGAGAGGCTGGAAAAATTAAGCTTCTCTCACTTCTCATGCATCTGCAAGCCCACAGGGAAGGGACAGGGGATGCCTCTGAGAGCTCATTGCCAAGAGGCAAGGCAACACCCCCCGTATCTGGAGAGACGCTGGATCTGCTCCAGGCAGCAGGGCAGCACAGCTTGTAAGGGGAGAGCGTCCGGGGTAACCATTGCTCTCTGGCAGAGAGGTCTTGTTTGGGGACCGAAGCCAGTGGTCGTGCTGCTATATCGTGTTACCTTCTTGCCTGTTACAGACATGTCCTGTGGGATTATTCCTGTGGCAGCAGGGAGGAAGCTTGAGGAAGATGTGAGACCTTGCACAGAAACTGCTGACTGGAAAGCTGATGAGGATCCTCCCTATTTGGACAGGGCGGGCAGCAAAATGAGCTAAACAACTCAGTGTGGATGTCACCAGCCTTTCCCCACTGACTGGTCTTCATTGCCCCATCCCAGCCTTCAGTGCTTCAGTGCTGCCATTCACACCAACCTCTTGCTGCCCAGGCTGGGCTGGGAGCAGCCTGCAGCTGGCCCTTGTGGCAGCCTCAAGTCCTCAAAGCCAGCCAGCAGCTCCAGCCCTGCCCGGTGCACTGTCCCATGGTCGTGAGCATGGCTTGCTGGAGGTCTTCGCTCAGGGCTTCCAGTGAGGAATAATTACAGGTTCAGGTCCACTGGTGGCTCCATGGTTTGGACTCCTGCACCCTGCCCACCTCCATGCCAGGGAGAGAGTGGTTAAACTAACAATGATGTGGTGCTTGGCTCCTGGAGCAGGGGTGCAGGTGGCACTGCCTTTCCCAGGACAAGACCTCCAGGCTTGAATTTGAAAACAGACAGCCCCATCCAGCATTTTCTGTGTGGGAAGAAAGCACCTGTAACCCCACCCAGGCTCTTCTGGGCTTGGCTTTACATAGCATTCAGTCATGGGATGCCTGGAGCTCCCTTCCTCCTGTTTTCAAAGCCTGCTGATAAAGAATGGGGGTCCTTGGGGGCTGCTTTCTCCTTGGCTGTGATAAACACTATCCCAGCCCTTGAAAACGCTCCATGCTTTTGCACGGTTTAAACTACAGTAATACATTAAAAGCCCAAATATTAATCCCGCCAGAACTTTGTTACAATCTGCTTTTGACATTTCTGCATTGAGAAAACACTTTCACATTGAGGTATTCCTTTCTGGAACACCCTTGGAAATCTGCCAGGAGCAGCCAGTGCTGCCAATCCTAATGACAGTGGCTGCCAGTGGCTGGAAAATCCTGCTGGAAAAGCTGGCATGGGCCAAGTGGGAGGAGAAGTTGCACAGGGCAGGCTGTCCGCTGTCAATCTGACCCTGGCACGCTGCTCAATACAGGCTTCAGACAGACAGGGGGTGGATTTAGGTAAGATACAAGAAATTCTTTCCTTGGGGGTGGTGAGGCCCTGGCACAGGTTGCCCAGAGAAGCTGTGGATGCCTCATTCCTGGCAGTGTTCCAAGACCTGGTTGGGCAGGGCTCTGAGCAACCTGGTCTAGTGGAAGATGTCCCTGCCTATGGCAGGGGGTTGGAACAAGATGATCTCTAAGGCCCCTTCCAACCCAAACTATTCTGTGATTCCACGATTTCTCCTTCATGCTGTGCAGGGTGCCAGCAGCCCTATGCTGTGGGAAGTGGGCCAGCTCCCTCCCTGCTTGCCAGAGTCTGCATGCAGGCTCATCTTTCCCTTCTGACTGCTGGTCTGTGCTAGGGAAAACGCCAGATTTCATTCTCATGGAGCTGAGAACAGAGGGGAAAATCCCTGTTTCTACAGTACTCCAAGTAGTAGTCTGAGCATCTTGGACAGAACCAGTCCCCATGCTCCAGTTTCCTCATTTGTAAGAGAAAGGTCACGTTCCTATATTTCCCTGGGGGGATTAAAATCCACTCCAACCCCACATACAAACACAGGCTTGAAATAACAGACTCAGATAATAAAAAGTACTGTATTAGGACAATGACTGGAAGAGCTCCACCACATCAGAGCTTGCCTTGCTCCCAAAGCCAGCAGCCAGCCCAGCCATCACTGCATCCTCCCTGAGGGGAACAAGAGTCCTATGGGTCAGATCAAAGGATGATCCACGCCAGCGTTAGCTGGGATCCTGCTCCGGCTGAGCGCCTGGGGCTCAGAAGAAACTGTTCTTCTTCAGGCTGAGGGTCTCCACCTCCTTCATGAAGCGCAGGCACAGCTCCTCCTGCCACGGCAATGCCACGCACTGCACGGCCACGGGCATCCCCACACTGCCGCGGAAAGCCTGTGGCACAGAGAGAGGGAGAGGGCTTGGGGATGTCCAGGGGAAGGGAGGGGGGAGCTCGTGCCCCTGGAGAACCTGGCACCACTCACCTTCGCCAGGGTCCGGTCCCACCAGTCCTGATAGTATCCCTTGTAGCCCTTCAGCCCCTCCTCGTCCTCATCTGTCACCAGTGTGACAGGGACAACACCAGCAGGGAAGTCCAAGGCGTTGTAGAGCATGGTGTAGCTGACTGCCACTGGGAGAGAGGGGGAGCTTGCAGTGCCAGCCTGCGCAGGGAAAGCCTTCACCCCCTCTGTGTATGCGAGATTCCAGCTAACGGGGCACTTGTACTGGGAACTCAGGGGCTGAGGGATGGAAATCGGCCCTTTGGCTCCCGTTACACCAGGGGTGTGTTCTGGGTGCACCCCATGGGCTGGGCTGCAGCTGTCCCAAGAGCTGAGCTCTTCCTACTGCTGGCCAGCACCCTGGGGACGTGAGGGGAGGAGGAAGGCTGCTCATGGATACTGGCCCAGTGCCACGGCAAAGGTCCCCTGTCAGTGTCCTACCTGAGAGCTTCGCAGGGTAGCCGATGCCCAGAGCTGGGCCCAGCATGGGACAAAGCATGACATCCAGATTCAGCTTTTTCCACTGGGCAATGAACTGGTGGCAGAAGTCCTGAGGAGGAAATGTGCTGGTGGTCAGTGGGGTGGATGTACTGTCCCACAGCTGCTGGCTGAGGCTCTCCTTGGGCATCCAGCTGGGCTCTTGGCCCTTCCCTGGGAGCAGCCAACAAGCTACATCGGGTCTCATCCTGCTAAAATCCAGCAGTGCTTTGCTGCCTGGACAATATTCCTCCCAGCTTGCAAAGCACGCTCTCCCTGGTAAACTGGAGGTGGGCAAAGACTGAGTGCACTGAGTGACTTGGGACATGGGCATGTGTTTTTGGAAAACTCGAAGAGAAATAAGGGCAAGTCTGATGACCTATATTTTCATATTCAGGTGTCAAAAATTCAGGTCTGATTTGGCATCATGAACTTGCCTATGTGTTGTCCTTATCTTTAAATGTGCTGAGAACTTGCACATCCAAGTGAGATCTGTTGAGGAGTGACGTGTTCCTACCTTACATCACCAGAGACCTGATCTGAGTGCTGGATCTGCCTCTTCCCAAGGAGAAGTCAAACAAAAACTATTTAACCCCAAACTGTAATACTTTACCTCAATTTCATGATGAAGACTCCAGACTTCATCCACTGTGCTGTAAAAGGAAACAAACCCAATGAAATGCATCCTTCCCTGTGCATACACCTTCCTTCTGCCTTATGGGGTCCCTACCTCTTGGCATGATGCATGCATTAACCAGTGCTGAAGCCAACCCCGTATTTTGTTCCCACAGGCTTCATCCTCTTCCTAAGCAAAGGCTGTGACCCTGCTCTCATTCCCACCCTCAACTTCCAAATAGTTTTCCAAACCCAGCAGGGTTATGGTGTTGACACAAATTGCTCTGTTTGCTCCCACCCTTGCATTTTTTGCCTTGCATTCTCTCAGACATGTGCAGCTGCAGCAGTATCAATAATGTAGCAAACAGTGCTGCAAACCAAATCTTCACACATTTGCTCAGGCTCAGGTTTACTCACTTTTCCTTCATACTCCTTATGATACTTGAAAATCGAGGCACCTGAGCAGGAGAAAGTAAACAAAAAATAAAAATTATATGAATCCCAGCTCTGTCCTCTGAGACAGCTCAGTGACAAATACAAGCTGTTTCCTCAGTGTTCAGTCTGGACTTGTGGATTTTCCCCACAGTGGAGAGAGAAGGAACAGAAAGAGCATCACTCCAATTTGGAGATGTGTCTGACCACAGCCAGGTAACAGTGCCCAGAGACTTCTCTATGAGAAAGCCTTACTGCAATAGGAGACAAGTAATTCACATATAGCTTAACTCTGTCTACACTAGAAAGAAATGAACCTTACAAAAGGTTTGGCAGTCCAGGAGAGGAGAGTTTTCAGCCAGTGTGGTGCCTTTGCCAGCCAGAAGAACAGCCCCGTGCCGCCTTTCTCCATCTCCCCTTTGCTGAAAGGGAGAGGGGGTTTAGCTGAGCAGTGGTAGGAAGCAATCACAGCAGATCAGCTTTTCCCAGGCCAACCCCCTGAACAGCAGATCTAAGTGACAAAAAGAGGCTTGCTCCATTCTGCTGGGCAACACTTGATTCTCACAGCATTTATAGGATATCAGCTCCCAGCCTCCTTCCAAGGGTGGTAACAATCCCAAAGAGAACCAAGCTACAGCTGAATCACTTAATGTTAAGCCTCCCAGTGCCTACCAGCCACTACCTACATCCACTAGATCTGCTACCTGTATCCAGATTCCAGCCAGACCCTAGGGAGGATTTTTATAAACAGGCACCAATCCCACCAAACCGTTCTAGGCCATACTTACAATTTCTTGACAAAGGAGCTGCCCCCATCTGCGAACATTCCCCTGACACAGTAGTTAAAGACCACGTAGTCCACATTTGTGAGTTCAAAGGGCACCAGCTGGAAGGACAACAGAGGAAGGTATCAGTGGCACAGGCACTGTTTGGGAGAAGCCATTGAGGTCTTGAAACGGGCCGAGCTGGGCTGAGGATTTCCTGACAAGCCCACAGGAAAACCTCCATCCTTCCCTGAAAACAATGTTTTCCCTTTGAGCAACAATTCATGAGTCAAAAGACACAGGATGGGCTTGACCCTCTGTCTAAGCAGCCCCAAGGCCCCTACCGTGTGGCCAGCCTCCTCCAGGAGCTGCTTGGTCTCGCGGATAGCGCGTCTCATGGCCGGGCTGGGCATGGTGAAGAAATCGGTTTCATAGTAGCCAATGCGGAGGGGTTTTGTGCTGGAATACACCTGCAGGGAGGGCGAGATGCTGGCTGGAAGGGTGGCAGCGGAGCCAGCAGCACACCCAGGCCACAGGGCAAGTCTGGAAAGCAGCACTTGCCTGGCCCACGTGCCCACCCACGGGTCAGGCGTTTTCAGCCTGCGGCTCTCCCCAGAGACCTCCGGCCCCTTGGAGGTCCCGTACCTCTTCATTGAAGGGGAGGGGTGGCACTGTGCTGTCCAGGCTGAACATGTCCTCGCTCAGCAGTGCCCGCAGGCACAGCGCCAGGCTCTCCACGTCTTTTGCCAGCGGTCCCACTGCTGCAGCCACTGGAAGAGACCACGAGAGAGCATTCATGGCTGAGGGTCTTTCAAGGGCATGTTCTGCAAAACCTGGACCTCTTGGCATTGTTTTGTCTTAATCTAGTGTTGGCAACAGCTCCTCTTTAAGAATTGGGCAGGTGATGCCCACAAGTGTCTTCCCACCCACAGGTCCATCATTATGGACCCAGAGCTGCTATCTATTAATATGAACCCTGGTGTCTCCATTTCATAACTAAAAAAAAAATCCATAAACAAAAAGCTTGTCAATCATGACACAAGGACAACATCAGACACTCTCTTTGACTGCTAATCCCACCCTCACGAAGCAGTGACAGACAAGGCCACACCCTGTGGGTAACAGGTTGTGTTGTGGTTTATGCTACACAAACTGCTCCTCTCAGCTCATGCAAAAAAAAAAATCAAAGTATGGAGGCAGCTCTCTGAAAAAATCCCTGAAAGGGAACCTGTTTCTCTCTAAAGGTGATGGAGAAAGCCCCCATAACCAGCTGAGGATCCTTCTCACCCCTGCCCTGCTGCTGGGGGACAGACATCAACTCCTACCTGCCTTCTGCCCAACGACTCCCGCCATTATTCCTCTTTTGCTGTAAAGAAAAGAGACACACAAAATACAGCAGCTGAGTAGTTTTCATTGAAGGGAAAGGCTTTAAGCAGCAGCAAGTATTAATTAAAACTGCAGAAGTGAAGGCTGGCGTAAGGAGGAGCTGAGGGGAAGCCCAAGAGAGGCTTAGCCGAGGCCTGACAGATTTAGGCCCTGTCAGTCAGGAAGAACCATCCCCTCAGCACGCAGATGAAGAGGTTTCCCCACTTCCATTCTGGAGGAACCAAGGCTTCCCTCCAGAACAGGCCTCAGATACTGCCCAGGCAGGAGAGAGAAACGAGCTCTTCCCAGTTCCTCCCAAGTTTCCCTTGCCCACAGGAGTAGGAGCATCCCAGTACAGTGGTTGTCGCCCAGAGACATCGCTGCATTTCTCACAGTACCTGAGTCTGTTCCCAGTGGGTTTAATTGCACAGATCCCACAGAAGGCAGCAGGAAAACGGAGGCTCCCTCCTACATCTGTCCCAATGCCCAGGATGGACCCACCACCTCCTATAAGCGCTCCTTCTCCACCAGAGGAGCCTCCGGGCGTTCTGGTGTAGAGCAGAGGGTTGCATGTCTGTCCAAAGATTAAGTTCTTGCAGTCATAGCTGAAGGGAGAGAGATTGCAAATGAGGAATGCAGGTATCTGCTGCTGTGGAGCCCAGTCACTACTAAAAGACCTTGAGAAGGCAATCAGGTAGTTCACTACTTGTTACACTGACATCATTTACTGTGGTCGTGAAGACCCTGAGCCTTTTCCTGCTGATCCCACGACCTGGATTCACTGACAGCTTATTTCACTGACATTAAACCCATCCCAGAGACAATCTCTGGCAGCACAAATACATCAACCCTCCTGGAAAGTCTTCCTGTTCAGGTAGCAGAGTGCCACAGGTCACCTAGACCTGAGCTCCTGCCTGAGCACAGGCCAAATGCCAGCTGCAGAGATATTTGACACTGGACTTCCCCAGAAACTGGTGCAAAACCTGATAATCCCCGGGGCAACATCTTTGTGTGGCTTTTTTGAACTATGGTTGGTCATTGCCACATCACCTTAAGGAACGCATTTCATAGGGCTTGGGCAATGGTCACCCACGGAGGAGCTCACTTGGCAGGACACAGGGACAACAGAAGGGTGGCTGTCCTGCAGAGCACACCTGAGCTCACCACATATCAATGACACCAAGAGTGGTCTTGCCAGATAGAGCAGGAGGTTTGGGGGCAGAATAATTTGAGGCTGTTAGCTTAACTAACTTTGCCTTCCATGAATCTGTGTTTGCACTCTAGAGTTAACAGGATCATCTCTGAGAGGTTAATTTAAAAGATAAAAAGAAAAGTGATTTAAAAACACCCAGCATAGGACTGAAGGGCAACAGTTTCTCTCCTTTCCTCCTCCTCTTCTGCTTCTTTATTTCATGTGGAACTAGAGTTAATTTTCATCCTCAGTGCAAATGTGTTTACTTTTTTAAGTGAAACTTATAGACTCAAAGAATGGAGACCAGGTGTTGTTACATAAAAAGAAGTGGGAAATGAGAATGTGACCAGATATAAATCCTCCCTTGAGAAGAGGAAGGGAGCACTTGCTTGCTATGCTGAGGGAACGGAGCACCCACCTACCTGATGAGGGACTGGGGAACATTGGTTTTGACAAATGGAATCGCTCCCTGTCTCTTGAGAACCTGCACCACCACGCTGTCCTCTGCTGCAGGTTTATTGAGGTTTTTTATGAACCCCAATGTGGAATCATGACCCTGGGAACACAGAACAATGAGGTTTTCAGATGGAGGAGTGCAATTCCCCCTGCCCCCATACTTTTATCCATACATTTAAGAATATACATGCACCTCCAACAACCCACCCATCACACACACGTTGAAGGTCTTTTGAGGGCAAATCTGACCACCCTTCTCTCTTGGCTCGCATGGGAGACAGGCAGCAAATCCCATCCCCTGCCCAGGCAGTCCACCCCACATCAGCTATGACAAAGTCAAGCCAGGTGCTGAGGTCAAAGTTCCCCCCCACCAGACTTCAACGCACGGGGATTTTGGGATACATGCGGAATTGTGCTGGCGGTACCTGGCAGTCGATGGAGTCTTTGATGCTGACTGGCACCCCATAGAGCAGACCTCGCTTCTCCATCAGCTTGGCTTTGCGGAGCTGGGTCTCGCTCTCCTGCAGAAACTCCGTGATGCAGTTGGTTTCTGTGGCCATTTGGAGTGCCTTGGGGCAAGCAGGACAAGCCCACAGGTGAGTCACAGCCCATGGCGCTGCACAATGACCTCTGTTCTGCAAAGGACACCTGCCTCTTCCCCCTTTTCCACACCCCCATCTAAGCAGTTGGTATCAGGGCAGCCCTTCTGGCTACTTTTCAAGCCATTTTCATGCCAAACTCCAAGATTATTTCTGGACACAGTTGGGCCACTGTGCCAGTTTGTGTGTGATGAAGGGAGGCACTCAGCTCAGAGGAATACCCCAGACTATTCTCTTGTTTGAGCTTCTGGGGTGGCATAAATGATAATCCCAAAGGGGGACCCCACGAAGTGATTAGAACATTAGGGCAAAAGTAGAGAATGAACACGAACACTGACTTTTTGAGGTTTAACAACCCATTTGGAAATGGAGGGGTGACAACAGCAGCACTCTGCAACTTCCCTACAGGTATACCTGTCCTAGGAAATGTGTGGGCTCTCCCAGGAAGGCATGAGTTCTGCAGATGCTGCTTGCTGGTCCTTTTTCCTCCAAACCAAGCTGAGAGCAATGGCAGCCAGATGCCCAGCTCTCTAATCACTCATAGAAAACCACAGAAAGGGTCATCACTAACCACTGAGCAGTGGCAGCTCAGCAGCATTTGAGCCAGGTTTGAACCTTGTCCTGGGCTTCTCCCAAAAAAAGCCAGCCCCACGGTGGGTGAGATGCTGCCCCGCCGCCCTTGCTCCTCACCTTGCCCACATAGGCATAGAAGACGTGGTCCGGAGGGAGGGAGCCGTCTCGAAGTTTCTTGGAGAGCTCCGGCAAAGGCAGAGAGAGGATGGACACCATGTTCACAGAAGGATGCTACGGGAAAGGTTCAACAGGCAAAGTCACACCTCTACTCAGGTGATGGGTGACTCCTTTCTCCTTGGTCCCCTCTGTAACTCACCCAAAAAAGATCTGCCATTTAGTCACTGAAGGTGGTATCTGCCTCAAGACCACATCCTGCTCTACCTGACACAAGTGAGCACGGTGTGAAACCCTCGGGGCCAGTACTAGCCCCGGCTTTCTCAGCCTTTCTTCCTGTTCAGACCAGTCACGCCAAGCACTTGCTAATTAAAATAAAGCCTTTCACGCAGCCTTGTTCAGACAGGTCATGGCCAGGCCTGGGGGAACAGCTTAGGGCAATGCTCTTGCTGAAGTACAGTGGGAGTTGGCATCATGGTTACAGACATTGTTCCATCAAGGAATGAAACCAGTACAGGAGCGAGTTCTTCTCCTCACACCACCAAGCTATTTGCACAGGGAAGTACAAAAACCAGGGAGCCCCTGGGCTGGTCGTTTTTGGGTCAGCAGAGATTTCCTCATCACCTACTAAACATCGTGAAAAATATATCAAACCTCATGCCTCTAAGGCGGACTCTGAACCTGAGCGAGTTTGCTCCAGCCCGACGCCGGGCTGCCGGCCGGGATCGCAGGGCACGAACGCATCCCTGCCTGCAGCTGCGGCTGCACTTTGGCCTCTGCTGATAACACATCGCCTGTCGCCTTTTCCCGCTGCCTCCTCAACCAGCCTAAGCCTCCCATCACGGCGAAGCGGCCGGGAAGCTTTCAGAAAGGGATTTTCCCCTCCTCGCTGCCCGTGACTGTTACCGGGATAACGGGTTATCTCCCGCTGCCGCACACAGCGTTTCCTCCCCATCCCTGCGACAGCGGCGATCGCTGCGATGCCGAGGGGTACACACACGCATTGACTTAGAAACGGAAAATAAAGACACTAAATCCCCGTGAGTCCACTTAAGGAGCCGGGAGAGCACCTGACAGCCGGGCGAGCAGCTGCCCCTCGCAGGGAGGGCGGCGCGGGGTACGCGATCGGGACGGGGCCCAGGTGAGGAGTCCCCGCGGCGGGGATGGAGCGGGGGCCGCGGCTGCCGGCGCTCACCTGCTCCCGAAAGCGCCGCGCCACCTCCTCCATCCGCACCAGGCTGCGCTCCTGCCGCTCCTGCGCCTCCGCCACCTTCCTCCAAAGCGCCCGGCGCCGCCGCCATCGCAGCAGCAGCAGCAGCAGGGCCGAGCCGCCGAGCAGGGCGGGCAGCGGCACCCGCATGGCGGGGCTGCGGCGGCGGCACCGGCGGCAGCGGGACCCCGGTTCCGCCCGCGCTGCGCTGCGCTCCGCTC